>CM021102.1:62712750-62740600 GCA_007115665.2 Sequoiadendron giganteum
GCATTGTGGCAAAGAAAATAAGTCAAAAATATGCCCTAGTGCAAAATAGGATGAGGAAGAATGACGAGGAGGGTTGCGGTATGCCCCCTCGAGAGGACAGACGGGCTTGAAGAACATGGGTGTGCTCTCGAAATTGATGAGAAGACTAGAAGACGACGGGACAGGAAAGTGTTAGTAAAAAAGGATATGGATGATGATATGGATGCAATGCCTATATGAGATGCATGGTAGTTCCTAGACCAAATCCTTCAACATATTACCATAGGACTTTAATATTTATTGCGCTTAATCATCATTGGGTAGATTATTGTAATGGCCAATAAACACCATGATATGCCATAAATCAAGGTGTGCAAGGTCGTACCATCACATAAGACAAGCAGTCGTAGACAAGGATGATCATGACTCATACTAAGAGTGCAATTGCCCCAGTCTTTTTGTCATAACCAACCGCAAGTAGAAAAGACAAGAAGGACAAGCCATGAAATGTCGTTGCTTCTCTAAATCCCGTTTCCAGGACATCCTCGAGAAACTAGCAACATGATTGCCAAAAGAAAAAAATAAAGCCACCATCATGATACGTCGCCGTTTTTTTGAATCCTGTAGTCAGGACACTGCTAAGAAACTAGTAACATGAGTGTCAAAAGACAAGACAAACATCATGAGACATTGTTGTTTCTCTAAATCCTGTTGTCGGGATCTCGCTGAAAAACTAGTAACATGATGAAAAGGCCAAAGACAAGTGCCAAGTGTTTGCCAACTGTTTTAATATCAAGGTTGCCAAATGTCGAGCGATATCAAATTCAAGAAGGACACATCCTGAATGACATTGATATCTAGGAGATCAATTCTCAGAGTTAGGAGAATCCATCAAAATGCCCGATGATGAGGACAATGCTTAGGAAGGACACATCCAAAAGCATAAAGAAATGATGAGAGTTGCTCTTCAGAAGGACACATCTGAAGAAGAACCCAAAGTTTTGCTAGGTTAAACTGTCTTGATAGAATATGATTACATGTCATTGCTGATATGCTGAATTGACTGAGATTGCTGATGAAACAAACTGTTGATAGATTGCTTGCTCAGGATAGACAGAAGATTTTCTCAATTTGAAGAAATTTTGATGTGTGTGAAAATGTTGTGCCATGAACCCTAATGGACTGATCTAGTGCGGCCTCAGGGGCTCATCGATAGATGGTCTTGCCTACGTCGTGCACTTAGAGACCTTGTAGTTCAACAGGACCAATGACCTTGTCCAAATGACATAATTTTGAATCATAATTTTATTTTGACAAACCTAGAAAGACTAACCTAATGTCTCGGGGATTCAAAGATGAATCTTGCCTACATAGCAAATGCGTAGAGACAACGTAGTTCAGACAAATGACAAAGACTGATAAACTGGACTGATTGGACTGATGGGACAAGCACTAACTCTTTTTTTGGTATTTTGACATTAATTTGGATGCTTTTGTATTTTCTTCGGGACATTTTTCAATTTTTAGGTCTTTTTCAAATTTTTAGGAATTTTTTTAGGACTTTTTCAAATTTTCAGGATTGTTTCAGTACTTTTTACGAATGCCGGATCATGCGCGACACCCACTGCAGTTACATGATAAAGGTCTTTCCCCTAGATAGATCGAGGACTACCTGAGTCCAAAGCTATGAAGATAGGCAGACATAAGGCAAAAGGCAAGGATATGCAAGGGATGATGTCAAACAAATGCTAACCATGGCCGAGATTGACAGGACTTAGGATGAATGTCATGAATGTGCCAGGTTGTTGTGATTATGGAAAGTGGATAAGGGTCTATTAGAGTAATAGTAGATGGCGAAGCAATGATCGACTACGCATGGCACTTGTTTGCCAGGTTTTCACTATTTGATGAATTTATTTTTTTTTACTATTTTTGCCATTTTTGATTTTTTTTGGTGTCACCAAGATGCTTGTTTGCTAGGTTTTCATCAAAGGACGATTTTCTTTATTTTTCATTTTTTTTGTATTTTTAGGTTTTTAGCCAAGCCCTCTGATGCTGTGTGTAAAACTTTCGTAGATGTAGGCTGTTGATGGGTTCTGTCAACTGTTCTCCATCAGGTGTGGCCAACTGATAAGCTCCAGAACTAAATGATGCAGTAATAATATAAGGACCAAGCCAATTAGGCTCAAACTTTCCAGGTTTTTCATGGGCAGCCTGATTTTTTGGGTTCTGCATGAGGACCAAGTCACCAGTTTCAAATTTTCTCACCATTACTCTTTTGTTATAGCTTCGACAGAGATGATTTTGATATGCCTGCAAGTGATTCAAAGCATTTTGTCATCTTTCTTGTAACATTTCTAGCTCATGTAGGCGAGACTATCTATACTCTTCATCATCAATCATTCCTTTCAAAGAGACTCGAAGAGAAGGAATTTCAACCTCGATGGGAAATATGGCCTCAGATCCGTAGACAAGGGAAAATAGAGTGGCTCCAGTGGGTGTACGAATGCTGGTATGGTAGGCCCATAAGGTAGGATTGAGTTGTAGGTGCCAATCTCAGCTAGCGTTGTTGACAATCTTCTTAAGAATGCGAAGAATTATTTTATTTGACGCCTCAACTTGGCCGTTACCTTGTGGGTAATATGGGGTGGAGAAATGATGTTGGATGTGGAATCGCTCACAGAGTTCACAAACGTCCTGATTTTTGAATGGACTCCCGTTATCTATGATGATGGACTGCGGAACATCATATTGGAAGATGATGTAATTTAGGATAAACTTTGATATTTTCTTACCGGTGATGTAAGTGAGAGGGATGACTTCAATCTACTTAGTAAAGTACTCAGTGGCGGTGATTATGAATTTGTGGTTGTTAGAGGAGGATGGATGGATCTTTCCCATGAGGTCGAGTCCCCATTGGGCGAAAGGCCATGGAGAAGTGATCGGTCTCAGCTCCTGTGCAAGTGCATGGATTAGGTCACTATGCACCTGGCATTTCTGACATGTTCTGACAAACTAAAGAGCATCTTTTTCTAATGTCGGCCAATAGTATCCCAGTCTGGTGACTTTCCTAGCTAATGTTGGACCACTCAAATGAGATCCACAGATAACCTCATGTACTTCTCATAAAGTTGTTTTGGCTTCATCAGTGTCGAGACAATGAAGAAGGGTGTTATCAAAGCTACAGCGGTATAGGGTGTCACTAATGATGGTGTGTTGGGCAGTTTTTTGTATAAAGGATTTTCTCTGGTTATTAGAGGGGTTGGGTGGTAAGGTTTGGGACTTTAGATAGTCATAAATTTATTAGTACCAAGGTGAACTGGGACCAACAATATCACAAACCATTTTCAAGTCTGAGATTTCATATGCCGGCATCAATAGTTGTTCAACTAAGAACTCAAATAGTGACACATTTTTGGGGATGTCCAATAGAGATCAAATAGTAGCCATTGCATTGGCTGCCTTGTTATGTGTCCTTGGAATTTGTTCAAAGGCAATCAATTTGAAATATGTCAGGAAGCTATCCACCATTCGCTTGTAGGGAATCAAATTTTCATCCTTTGTTTCATAATCATCATTCACTTAGTTGATAACTAACTGAGAATCCCCGAATATGAGCAATGTCTGAATTTTCTATTTTATTGTGATATTGAGTCCTGTGACCAATGCTTCGTATTTTGCAATGTTGTTAGTGCATGGGAAGGCGATTTAGAATGCCTTAGGGATGGAATCCCTTTGTGGTGTGATGAAAAAAATTCCAACCTCTGAGCCGTGACCAGTATGAGACTCGTCAAAATACAACTTCCAAGGTAATGTAGGTTCTGCGTGAAAGATAGACTCATCAGGAAAATCAATTACCAGTGGATGAGTGCCTTGGATGGGTGCATCTGCAAGTTGATCTGGTATTACTTGCCCTTTTATTGCCTTGCACTCAATATATTGTATGCCATATTCACTCAGAATCATGATCCATTTTTCGAATTGACCTGTCAATGTTGTCTGACTTAGGAGATACTTTAGTGGATCAATCTTGGCTACCAAGTGTGTTTGGTGGCTCAACATGTAATGTCTTAGTTTATGTGCTACAAAGACAACTACAAGGCATGCACGTTTGATGGTTGTATAGCTCAACTCATATCCTATCAATGTGCGACTGATATAGTATATGGCTCTTTCTTTTTCCTCATGGTCATTTTGTGCCAATAATGCCCCCAGTGCATTTATAGTTGCCGAGACATACATGATCAACAACTTGCCTTCAATAGGCGGCATTAGGACAGGTGGTGTCAATAGATATTCTTTGATTTTTTCGAAGGCTGCATGACATTTTTCTGTCCATACAAAGGGTATGATTTTGTGTAATAGGTACTGAAATGGTGTACATTTGTCCACCAACTGTGCGATGAAGTGTTGGATGGATTGTAGTCTTCCCTGAAGTGTTCTCAACTTGCTAATTCCTTTTGGTGGAGGAATGTCTAGAATTGCTTTCACTTTAGCGGGATTGACTTCTATGCCTCGTCATGAAACTATGTAGCCCAATAATTTACCTAACGTGACCCCAAAGACACATTGTTTTGGGTTCAAACGAACCTTGTAATCTTCTAGCCATCTATTTTTTTTTTCAGGACCCTGAGATGGTCTTTCCTTGTCAAAGATTTGGCCAAAAGGTCATCCACATAATCCTCCAGCTAGGATATGCATCATGTCATGAAATATTGTTGTAATACCCCTCCATTTTGATTCTTGTTCAAGTTGTTTTATGCTATGTTTGGTTGCAATTACTTTGATATTGGATACATTTTGTTATGATGTTTTGATCGCTACTATTGAGTGACAACTATTATTGTGGGATGTAGTTATCTGATTATTGTTTCATATACATTATGGATTAATGATGTTGTAGAATTAACATGAGATGTTATTATGAGATTATTAGAATTATGATGGAAGTGTCAGTTTCGATGAGTGTATTGGTGAAGAAGACGGTTTCGCATCACTCGCTTGCGAGCGCCCTACGAATCCGTAATTCCTTCTTCATGGTGTGTATTATATGCTGGATATATTGTATGATGTTGTTTACTTGGTTGCAGAATTGTAGGTACATGACATCGACTCCACCTGGTTTCATAGGTTTGAGCGTGTCGATCCAACGATTAAGTTGAACGGGAGATAATAGCTAGGTAACATGTCTCAAGTTTACACCCTAGCCTTAGTGTGTTGTCAGTTGTGTGTGTCGAGTCATTGTCTGTCTTGCTTTGATGTTATTTAATTCTAAAGAATTCTTGATTTGGAAATAGATATTTAGAATAATTGCATTTAAATCATGTTGATGGTTATTTAATTTAAATAATACAATGTGGATAAAATTTTATATTTAAATTATTTAATTAATTAAATTTAATCCAAGGGGGTTGAGTTTAGTTATTAAATAATTAAATTAATTAATTAAACGTGATGCAAGAGAATGAAAGGAAATAAAAGAATTGAAATTAATTTTGGAATTTAATTTCAACGTGTGGGAATTAAATTAGAAATTGTAATTAAATGTTTATTTGGGAAATTGGTTGCAACTTTGGAAATTAATTTATTATTTGAAATTTCATTTTAAATTGAAAGTGGGTTTTGAAAAGTGAAATTGAAATTGAAATTGAAATATCTAATTTGCATGTAATGTGAATTAGGGTTGTAAATATTGAAATTGAAATATCTAATTTGCATGTAATGTGAATTAGGGTTGAATTAGGGTTGAATTAAGTATTTTTGATTTATAAGAATATATGTTTTAATTTTAGGGGAAGAGAGTTTTTAGAAAAATACATTTTTACAGCAGGGAAGAAATTTTGGAAAATTTGCACAAGGGTTTGAAGAAAGTTTGATTGTAGAATTGATTGAAGGAAAGATTGTTTGCATTTGTTTGGTTTTGGATTGGATTCATTGGAGGATTGAAAAAAATTCAGGAAATCTTTGGAGGAGGCTTGCATCAAAAATTCATCTCTTCTGTAGCTTCTTGTACCAGGTTTTCCTCTTTGTGTTTTATTGTTCTTGATTGTTTTTTTAAAAATAGTAGTGATTAAAGATTTGTTTGTTAAATCTGTTTTAGAAAACAAACTTGATATTAGAAGAAAAGAATTAAATAAATTTACAGCCTTTGCTTGTGAAAATTTTTGAGTGAAAATTGTGAAAACCTTAGTTGAATTTAAATTATTTGGAGAAATTGATTTTATTGTTATTGAAATTAAACATAGAGATTGAACAAGGCATTTAGAATGTTTTTAGAATATGAAACTCTCTGTTATTATTAAAAATCGGATTTTAAAATCTGCAGTATAGTTATATTTTCATGGTAAAATGGTCTGATTGCGCCACCTATAACTTCACTTTCACAAACTGGGTTTTCAAGAAATTTAAAGAGTTTTTGCATTTTGAAGTTTTCTTACCCCTGTCCAAAAATCTCAAATACCCAGATCGTAGTTTTTGAATTATGCTTAAAACATGAGACTGCTGTTAAATTATTTTCCCATGGCTGTTCTGAAAATAAAATAATAATAAATTGATATTTATAAATATTAATATTTTATGTATTGTTATTATAATATTAAAATATTATTTAATAATATTTTATATTATAATTTATAATACTAAAGTATTATATTTATTTATATTATTTTAAATAAAATTTGTAGATTAGATTAGTGGATTTAAAATTATAAACATATGGGGAAATTATTGTTTATTTTAAAATGACATGTTAAAGTTTAATTGAAGGAGTTAAATATGTGATTTAAAGAATGCATAATTTACAATTGAATTGTGAAATTTAAATCCATATGTAAAAGGTCCAATTATTAATTTGATTTAATTGGAAAAATATATTTATATTTTGAAATATTGATGATAAAGGATATTTTATTTTGAATTAATCAATTTGATATTCTGCAAAGGGTAGAAGATATGTTAATGATTAAATATATTTAAATATATTAATTTATATTTAGTAGATATATAGTGAAGGTATATATTCATTTGAGAGAATAAATAATATTTTATCTTATTTTATTCTGTTGTTTGCAAATTGGGTATTATTAGTGTTTTTAAAAGAGATAATTAGTATGTGTAGAAAATGTATAGAGAAAGATATTTTTTTTAATAGAAATAATTACTTGATTTAAAAAGGAAATGGTTATTTTGTTAATATGATTGAAGAAAATTGGAAAAAATTGTTTGCAATAGTGTTAGGTTGCATTATAAGTAAATTTAGGAACTAACTACATTGAAAAAGGCAAATAGTTATTATGTTCTATTTAGTTCCATAGAGAAATCTAGTCATTGTGAATGGAATATTAATGGTGTCTATATAATATGGAGCATATATATATATATATATATATTATATATATATATTCAATGTAAAATTCATTATCGTATTTTATTTTAATGAGATGCATGCAATGTATTATTGAATAGAGATTTAAAAATGGATTGATTAGTGTATATGGAAAATGGATAGAGAAACAATATGTTATTATATTAAAATGATTGAATGTTTTAAATAGAAAATTGAATGAGATGTAAGATTTGGTTAGGAAATGGAAATAGTTTACTTGCATGGATTTGTGTCGATTTAAAAGTAAATTAAGAAGTTGTTTTATTGATGAGGCAATCAATTATGTTATTTATTAATTTCTATTTAGATTAATTGAATCATTGTGATTGGATTATGAAAGAGATATGGATTTAGTATATCCAAAAGTAGTATCTTCCTTAAGATTATCTTAAAAGAATTAATTCTCTATATTCTGTAAAAGGAAGTAAGTTGAATCGTTTTAGATTTCCAATAATGAAAAGGGAAATAGGGGTTATGATTATTTTAGATGATCTACTTATCATGTTTTTGACTTTGTCAACACTACCTATTGAATGAGTATGGATTTAGGAAATCCAAATATTAGATTTGATTGATGACTTAAATGCTTTTGTTGCTATGTCGTCAAGTTGCATTGTTGGTTTTGGGATTTAGTGTTAGTCCTAAATTATAAGTCTTCTAGAAGAACTTAGAGGATAAGGGTTATTGAATCTTTATGCTATCCAGTTGTTTTCCTTTGGGTAGTGCATGACGTCTTTTCAGTTTTACCCGATTTTCATGAACGGGGATGTTTGCACCTCCTTCGTTTAGGAGCGGATTATGGGATCCGTGTCTCCTTGTATGGAGTGACCTTGTTATGTGGTTTCATCTTGTTGCCTCCTGTGAAAGGAGTGGACTATGTGTTGTTGCCTCAAAGATGTTTGGAGTGGGATCTTTTGTTACCTCCTATGAAAGGAGTGGACTATGTGTTATTGCCTCCAAGATGGTTGGAGTGGGATCTTTTGTACCTCCTGTGAAAGGAGTGGATTATGTGATTGTTTCCTCCAAGATGGTTGGAGTGAGTTTCTATTATTTGTATCTTCCTTGTGTTGGAGTGGATTATGATGCCTAATTGGTATGCACTTGTGGTTCCCTTGGTGGATTGTTTGGATGTGTGTTGTCGAATAGAAGAGTGGCTTCTGTTAGGCGCCAGAGCCCAAAGAGGTAAACTGGATAACCTTCAGGAGTGATTTAAACAAGTGATCATTAAAATAATGTACTTAGAAGATTAGGACTAACTTCACATTAATCAAGATAACTTAATCTTCACTCATAGACACAAGGGCTTGTTTAGACTTGGGATGAGTGAGAAGGTCTGGAATGGCAAGATCAACTATCTAGTTCTTGCGAGAGGTAGTTGATTCCGCATGAGTGAGTATGAGTGCCGGGATTCGGTTGAGGCCACTAGGATTACTTGTGCCGGAGCCTATGAAGAATTCCTAGAGGAGATCTCATGACAAACCTTGCGATGACACTCTATCTATGACAACTATTGTTAATTGTTTTATGTGTATGGTTCTGTGAACATACTTGATTATTATTATGTCTAGAAGCAATGTGACCTATGTCAGTGATGTTGGAGTTGTACTTGTATTGTATTTGATTTGTACTTGTATTGTACTTGAGTTGTACTTGATTCGTACTTGTATGGTGAATGAGTTGTGCTTGTTAATTCATTTGGTTGGTTATAACTGTATGAGTCAGTATGAGTCTGCCTTTGGTTAGAGGTAGTAGAATCTTGTCCATGTTACATTGTTACTATCTCCTAGCATGGGGGGTGGGCCTTCGGGTACCACATTGGTTGGGTGGAACATGCACCAAAACCGTTGGGTCCCCATCGATCTGCAATACTTGGTGGCGAGACATCCAGATGGACAACTCGCGGTTCTTGTTGTAATTACTTGTATTGTAATATTTTAACTTGTATAATTTATTTTATCCCTCTTATGTTTATGAGGTGGAATTTTGTAATTGTAATTCTTTGTACTATTGCCTCATTCTGGGAATGAGTGATGTAACTATTGGATCAAGATAATGTTTATGAGATTGTATCTTGGTTGATTATCTTATTATGTTATGTGGTATTCTTATGATGTATGTTGGTTACTTCATAAAGTTCATAAGGCTATGGTTATATGTAATATGTATGTGTGGGTTTAAGTAATCCTAACCTTGTAGCCTTAGAGGTTGTTGTTAACTAGTAAGTGAATGTGTATGTTAAATGCACTTTATAAAAAAAAATTTGGTTCGCTTATGATGTTAATTGCAACTTCCTTTAAGGTTACTTGGCGGGGCATTACATTGTTGTCATAGCTCTCTGGTATGTGGCGTCCGAATTCTTTAAGCCAAAAGGCATGACATTCCAACAGTATGTTCGCTATGGGTAGGTAAATGCCATTTTGTGTTGATCTTTAGTTGCAATGCGGTTTTGGTTATAGCCCGAGAAACCATCCATGAGAGATAGAATCTCGTACCTTGTTGTGAGATCAACAATCATGTCTATGTTCGGCAACGAGAAATCATCTTTTGGGCAAGCCTTATTCAGGTCCCTGAAATCCGTGCAGATGTGGATTTGTTCGTTTGGCTTTGTGACAAGGACAATGTTGGATATCCAGTCAGCATAATCTATTGATCTTATGAATCCCGCATCTAGTAACTTCTTTAGTTCAGCCTTTACAAGTGTGCAATCTGTGGATGCATTTTTCATAATTTTTGTTTGTTTGGTTTCATATTTGGGATTAATGGAAGATGATGCAATACCAATTCTGGATCTAGGCCTGGCATGTCGGCATATGACCATGCGAAGTTAACCTTCCTTTCTGTGAAGAATTGTTGGAACTCAGGTTTTTCTTCATCTGTTAATGATGTAGCTAAGAGAACCATTTTGGGATTCTCTGGTGTGTTTATGTTAACTTCAATAGTGTCTTCAATTAGCATTGCCAATTTTTCCTGTGTTATGGGGAGAAAGTCTAATCCTCCATCCTTAGGCGCCTCATAGAGGTTTTCACCTTCGGATACGTCCTTTATTTTTACTATTTTGCTGTCAGAAAGTGCCTTCCGGTTTTCATCTAAAGACATGTCTTTTTGTGTCTTATTCCTTGCCTTTTTGCAATTGGAGGATTGCACAGTCTCCCCAAAGTAAGGTGCACAATCTAGGTCAATAGAGAATCCGACTTTGTGATCACCCCAGGGTATGCCCTCCCGAAGCCCCATGAATTCTGCTATTGCCTCATCCAACTGAAAGATGTCCATCACTGGTGGTTCTTGTTGGTCCTAGTCAATCAATTATAGGTAAACAAGGGAAATCCCATCGTCAGTGTCAGTAAAAGATGGGGAAGATGCGGAAAGTGTGCAAATTAAAGCCTCAAGTGTGAAGGCAAAGTTGTCAATTTCAACTTCCGTGTCAGATGCAATGGCTGGCCCATATTCAGATTCAAAACTGTCAAATTCATAGTCATAATAGGGCACAAAAGTATCAACATTATGACTACTGGATGGAATTTCAGAGGCATGGACAGTAGGTTCAGGTGTGTTAGGCTCATGGGTGGGTTCAGGAATGGGGCGAGATATTTCAGGTGTTGCCGAGGACAATTTATGTTCTTCCGGATTCCAAGGAATGCTTAACCATTCCTTATTTTTGGAGTGTTGATCAATAGGATCAATATTGTATTCTTGTCAGAATCTTTCTTCTAAGGGGAGTTGACCAGGGTCTAGGAATAGTTCATCAAGATCATAGTTGCTCAGGGTTTCCTCAGATCCCCATTCCCATTCATTAGAGTCAGTTTCGTTAAGGGATTCTTCGCTTGTCTCGACACTTTTTGGAGCCGTTACGTCCTCACTTGATAGTTCATAGGTACATTGATCGTCAGTTCCGAGTTGGTCAAACCCTAGCCCTATGTGTCTTGGTCTCGCAAAAATGATAACTAGTTCCCTCCTTCCATTGTTGGCCTTTCCAAGGCCACTTGTGTCATCAAAACCTAGTGCCTTGCATATATCATAGCCTTTTCCGTAGAGATGCATTGGTAGTGGAGGTAACTCTTCTAGGTCTTTGTAGAGCCAGTTAGCTATGTCAATGATGAATTCATTACTCATATCCCCCCATAGCGTGAAAACCATTTTTGGTGGAACCTTGAAAGTTGTCTTGGGCTCGACCGCAAAACATGGTCTACCATAGACTTTAGGCGGCTTAGGCATTGTAGTGATACAGTAAGTCGTATTCAATTTGAATTCTCCACAACCAAGGTCCTAGATTTGGAAGTCTTTACTTGGTATGGAGGCCGAGGAAGATGGTGTGGCAGAAGGTGATGGAATGGATGATTTGGTGAGTGCAAACAGGTCAATATATTTGGAAGAGGCGGAAGTCGAGGCTTCCCGATTGATGGGTACCCGGTGCTCAACGGTATTTTGCAGATTGGTACAATATTGGAATGGATTAGGATCTCCTAGGATAGTGATTTCAGTACCATCAAAAGGGAACTTCAGGCATTGGTGGTATGTGGAGGGAACGACCTTTAGGGCATGAATCCAAGGACGACCAAGTAAGATATTGTAATGTATGTCATGATCTAGGACTTGGCATGTTGTATCTATAATAATTGGTCCCACCCAGAGTGGAATTGTGATGACGCCTTTAGAAGAACGTTCTTCATCATCACACGCCTTGATGACAATGCTCTTGGTAGCATCTACACATGCATCCGAGAAGCGAAGAGCTTTAACCAATTTTAGAGAGAAGATGTTCAATCCTGCTCCGCCATCTACTAAGACTCGTCTAACCTTATGTTTGTAGACAAAAACCTTGATATGAAGGGAATCATTATGAGATGGTTTGGGCGAGGAATAGTCACTGTCCGAAAAGGTAATGTGATGAGGCGAATTCAGATATCCGACCATAGTTTCAAAGTGGTTGACATCCATGTCAGTTGGGATGGAAGAATCTTGTAGGACTTTATCCAAGATGGCCTTATGTGCAGGTGAGATGTAGAGTAATTCAAGAATGGATATTTGAGCAGGTGTTTTGTTCAATTGCTCAATAAGGTTGAACTCTGGTTTACGGTTTGACCGTCTGGCAGATGGACCAGGTATGGTAATTTTAGGCAGACGTGCAAAGGGACCTGGGATGGTGACCTTGCCTTTACATGTTGTAACGTTGTAGTTTGAGGCCTTTTTAGTGGTAATAGTATTGACACATTGTTCTTCATTAGCAGCTCGTAAGTTGTTGATAATAATACCACCAGAATAATTGAAGGCAGGACAGATGTGATTGGCTTGGTTATCGGTATTCTTCGTGCCAGATGTGGAGGGTTTACTAGAACCATGATCCTGTAGTGGGTTCTTGTGGATTGTATGATCCGCATTAGACGCAAATGGTTGACCTCCTAACTCAATGGTGTGGTTTTCAATAAGGTATTGTACCAAATTTCGCAACTGATGGCAAGAGGATGTTTTGTGCCCTTTGACACGATGGAAATCACAAAATGCATTATCATCCCACCATGATGGCTTGAACTGACCAGGTTCATATGGTTTAGGTTCTTTCAACGTTATGACTTTGTTTTGGAGAAGTTTCTTCAAGACAACTTCAATAGGTTACCCAAGGGGGTGTATGTGCGTTTTTGAAATTGTCGTGGTTGACGCAACTGCCTTGGATTGGATTGAGCAGGATTATTTTGAACATCATTGGCAGTTGGTGTTGGTGTGGTCACAGGTACATTTTGATTTTGAACTCCTTTGATGGTGAGTACATGACTTGTTGCATTAACGGTTTTTGCATCGACCACACCGTCATTTGTGATATGTTTATTTTTAATCCAGTATTTGTGTTTGTCATTGGAGTTACTTGGGTTATTGTTTGTGGTGGTGTTGATGGTTTTGCCACCATATTTTAATTCGCCTTTGGTGATCAAGGCTTTTTCAAGTTGAACCCCTTTTTCGACAAGGTCAACAAAGGTGGTACAATAATGGACTTGTAAGCCATATCTGAGTGGTCCTAGGAGAGTTTGTACAAACATGGTGACTTTCTCCTTTTCTGGTATTTCTCCTGGACATCTGCTTGCTAAGGTTCTCCATCTTTGAAAGAATAGTATAAAAGTCTCTTCTGCCTCCTCTTGAGTAAGTCAGCATAAAGAGGCAATGGTAATATCCATGTCAATGTTATAGGCGTAATTTTCAACAAACTTGTTTTCCAATTCTTCCCATGTTTTGATTCCTTTAGGAAATAGCGAGAACCATTCTAGTGCATGACCTGTGAGGCTTCTAGAAAAAAGTCTCATGAGATAAGTTTGCTCATATGCAATGTCCATGCAACTAGTGGTGAATTCTCTTATGTGTTCAATGGGGTTCGTTTTTCCTTTGTATTTAGGAAAATGAGGTACCTCATATCCATGAGGAAAGGGTGGCATATACAAGGTTGTGTCGAACGGATATGGACACAAGTCACGTGACATGTAAGACTTTTTGTTGGATTGTTGCAAGGTCTCCACTTGTGTTTGAAGAGCAACAAGTTGGAGTGTGAGTGCTTCCACAATGGGGTTGTTGGTAGCATCACACATGTTGGTGAGAGGTATAGATTGGTTTCCCACTTGTTGTGATGAGATGTGTTGGTTTTGGATGTGTTGTTGGTGAGCGAAGTGAGTGTTCTAATTTTGCGGTTGTTGGAAATGAGCGTGTTGATTGGGGGTACACTGCTGTGTATGAAATTGAGTAACATACATGGGGATTTGAGATCCCGCCATGTTGGATTGAATTTGTGGGCCTTGTTGATTTTGAGTATGTTGATGTCCAAATGGACTAAAATATTGGGTGCCTTGATTGCCTTGCCCAAATAAGAAGTTGTGGCCAAGAGGAATGTTGGTGTTTTGCCTCAAAGGAATGCTGGTATTAACCTGTGAGTAATTAGGTTGGGTGCCTTGAATGATAACTCTTCGTTTATTTCTCCCAAGAGGATTCAATGAGTTAGTTTCCATAGCATTTGAGGAACCTACTAATAGGTTTGTTGGTGTACCCATGGAACTAGATGAAGTTCCAAAGAGGTTTGAAGTGGTTGCACCCATTGTTGATCCAAATGTTTGTGAAGGGATAGTGGATGTTTGGTGGGGGATGGATTGTGATGTGGTGTTGGTTTGGGTAGATGATCCCCCGATAGATGTTGTGTTGGTTGTGGTGGTAGCATGACCAAGGGATGTAGCATTAATGGTGTTAATGGCATTTTGTGAAGAGGCTCCCATGGAAGGATTGTGTGATTGGCGATTAGGAGATGTTTCTCTAATAGTGTTGAGGTCAAATCCTCTTGGTAACCTAGCCCCTTGGTCAAGGAGAATGGCTAAATATCTGGCTGAGTCATTTAGGACCAATTCTTCCAAAAAAGAGACCACTTCTGAGTTTTGGGCAGCAACTTGTATCTCTTCTTCATAGACTTCCCCATTTTGGTCTTTGCGGAAAAATTGTTCAAAGGGATTGTGTGGAATGGACATCTCACTAAAAGGATTAATCATAGAATTTCCCATGTCATTAGAAAGAGTGTTCATGTTACTAGGCAATGGATTCATGTCATTGGTGAAATTGGGAAAATTGGTGTCTTGACCAAAAGAATCCATGGGTTTTTTCCTTTTTTGTAACCTAGTTTCAACCATAAAAAATTTTGCTCAACTTTGGGATAATGAGGGGTAATGACCTAAATATGACACCATGTTTTTAGGTTATTTTGGGAATAAGGAATGCTATGAAATGCAAATGAGATTAAAAGGAGACTAAAGGTTTGTGGATGCAAATGGTATGACACTAAAATGAGGAGACTAATGGTATGCAAACTACAAGGAGCCTAAAATGCACTCACTATTGAGAAATATAAAGAGATGACTACTTGACCAAACAAAGTATTGGAAATGCTTCAGGTTTGGAAAATCAATGGACCATAAAAGGACTAAAAGGGGACAAAGTGAAGTTTCCACATTGGACTATTGAGTGGGAAATAATTCACAAAAGATTTGACAAAATGACAAAGGGTGATTGGGTCTAATGATAACCTACTTTTGAAGGCAAAGTTTGACAATAGATGGTAAGGAGTGTACTCCTAAAATCTGCCAAATGAGTGTCTAAGGAGATGGTAGAATTAACAATGCAACTAGTCAAATACAAATGGAGACCTATGGTGATCCTAAGAATGTCATCTATAATGTCATGATGAGGGAAGTTGAGTAAATCAATATCTGGTTTCACATAAACAAAAAAGGACTTGATGAAATTTGGAAAAAGATAGGTTTGGACTTTGATTTTGACAGTGGGCAGATGTTTATGAAATCTGGCAAATGCGGTGCGACAGAGTACTTGCGGCTCACAATTGCGAATGCGGTTTAGAAAGGCAAATGTGGCTCTAAAGTAAGCAAATGTGGCTTTGACAAGGTGCTTGCATTGCAGGAATCAATTATGGAAATGTTTCAGCAGGCAAGCAAATGCGGCTCAACAACAAATGCGACTCATACTAGAAAATGCGGCTCGCATCTAAGAAAATGCGGCTTGACAGGGTGCTTGCGTCACAGTAAGCAATTTTGGAAAAAATTCACTAGGCAAGCAAATACGGCTCAACAGCGAATGTGGCTCATACTGGCAAATGCGGCTCGATTTTAAGCAAATGTGGCTTGACAAGGCGCTTGTGTTGCGGTATGCAATTTTAGAAAAATTTCACAAGGCAAGCAAATACGGCTCAATAGGGTGAATGCGGCTCACTCTGGAAAATGCGGCTCAATTTTAAGCACATGTGGCTTGACAGGGAGATTGTGTCACAGGAAGCAATTTTGGACCAGTCTCAAATTTAGCAGATGTGTTGTAAAATAGCAATTGCATTTCAGGAAATTGTGAATGCGGCTCACTAGAGCGAATGCGGCTCGGTTTTGATCAAAATCGGCTTAGCACAACGAATGTGGCTCACTACTAAGCAATTGTAGTTCAAAATGGCAAATGCATTGCAGAAGATGAGTTGACAAAATTTTTTTAGGCCGATTTGCAAAGACTTGTTTTAGTTGGCAATGTTGTTTTAGATTTAGCAAGTTTGATGTTTATTTTTTTGAAAACAATTGGAAAATACATGGTGTTGTAAAAAAGATGAAAATCAACCACATAGAAGTCATTTTACAAAATCTTATGGCTGCAAGGATAGTATTCTTTTGGATCCCACTAACTGCATATCCTTAGCGAATGAATTAAGAAGCTTGGCCCCACAGGATCCCCCTTATAGTGCACTTACTTCTTAGGGAAACCAAACTTCCAACCTCCATGAAACTCCTATGACAGATTGATCATTTCTACTAAGAACTGCGCAGGTGTAGGTGCCTTGGCAATGACCGTTGCTGCACCAAAGAATAGAAGGTTTTTGGTTTTCTAAAACAAGAGTTTTAATTCAGGCACCTGTTTGAGTGGTCATACATGGGGCACAAGATTAAGCTCCATTAAGGAGGCACTCCAACCTAAAGAGGTTAAGCTCAATAGGGTTTTGGGGAGTACTACTTGGTCCGTATGACATATCTGCACTCGTAATCCTAGGCTTTCCCTTAGGATTCACATTTGTATACCGGTCGGGAGTAGCTCGACTAAAGAGCTTCGTTGTCAGTTTGAGTCGCTTTGGGGTGAGTACTTTTTCCCACTAAAACAGACCCAATTTCTAAGGCTAACAAAAGCAAGCCAAAATATTCATAGTTCAATCAATCTTTGTTTAAAAACAAAGAGAGAACACATGAATATCCTAACTCACACTCGCATGGTGTTCATTTTAAGCCCAAATCGAAATGTGTTGACAAACATGAAAGAAAAAAAAAAGAAAAAAGATATGGGGTTCATTTTAACCGTTTGTAGTGTGAGCTAACTAAGAGTTCATTTTAATCCAATGCTATGAAAAGACGTGAATTCATTTGAATCCAATGAGTTATAATGCAAAATTGTGTTCTTTTTAATCCAATGCGTATGCATGCATGTTCATTTTAACCCATGAATGTAAAATGTAAATTTGTAGTTTGTCTAAAATAACAAGTAAATGAATGTTAGACTCCTTGCCACAAGCTGCAAACAAAAAATTAGTAACCCGAAATCTCTAAACTACTCAACAGAAAAAAGAAAAGTAAAAAAAAAAAATCCAAAAGATTTTTTTTTTACCCCACAGATGTGTTGCACCAGAGCGAATGCGGCTCGGTAAGGTAGATGTGGCGTTCAGACAACCAAATGCGAATGATGAGATCAAATGTGGCTTTCTGGTTGTTAGATGCGGCTCGGCGATGCAAATGCGTCATTTGGAGAAGCGAATGCGGTTTGACAAAGCAAATGCGTCGCTTGCGAAGGAAGATGCGGCTCGACAGAACACTTGCATCACAAAAAATAACATATGCGTTGTTCCGTACACCTGCACTTGCAAAAAAAAAATGATGAAAAATCTATAGCCTAACATGCAAAAATATGACAAAAAATCCGTATTATAACCTGCAAAAATGTGTTAAAAGAGAATGTCGGGTTCACCAATGTAACAATGGGTATTTTCCTAGGGTTAGCAATATTACATGCAAAACATGAAAACCCAAAACAATAATGAAGTGCAAAGGAATAAATGAAACAATCTCATCAGATATCTTCATCCTCCATGACTGACCTCCATTATACCTTCTCAACTTGCTGAAATATGTTGTTGCCCTCAGATTTATGATGAGCAAGCCAATGGAAATGACAAGCCCTAAGCAAATGTTGAAGGATTTTGAATAACTATATGCAATACTATGCCCTACTACAACTAGTAAGCATCTAAATATGTCTAAACTATATCAAATGAAATCTAAATAAGCCTATGAAAAAATGAAGAAACATGCAAGAGTATGAAATTGCAAGAAAATGAGACCAAAATTGCCATTTTATAGAAAATGCAATTTTGTGTGAATGACCAGGATTAAAAGTTAACAAGTGACCTAGAATCAATGGACAAGATTCAATATGACAACCCACAATTAGGGTTAGGGCAACATTAGGTCAAATTTGAAATGAATGGACATGATTATTTTTAGAAAATCAAATCAAGGGTTGACAATGCATGTGACAAGAGATACTGGGCACACAAAACGAAGTTGCTGAAGAATTAAATAATAATTTAAAATTATTTGATTCAATAAGTGATGTTGACCTTTTGAATTAAAAATTAATTTAATTCAAAAATGGTGGGATCATGTGACAGTAAATAATTTCATTTAAATTATTTACTAAAAAGAGGGAAATTAGAAAGTGGAACTTATTTTAAATAAATAAATTTTATTTAAAATGAGCACAATAAAAGAGGTGATAGGAGAAATTAAATAATAAAAATTATTTAATTTAGGTGGTGGGACTTATTTTAAATAAATAAATTTTATTTAAAATGAACACAGCAAAAGAGGTGATAGAAGAAATAATAAAGGTTATTTAAATTAGGTGGAAATTAAATAATAAATATATTATTTAATTATAGAAGAATGTGACAAAGGGAACCTTTTGAATTAAATATAATGATTTAATTCAAAATTCAAGAGAGTGGACCAAATTAAATAAATAAAATTTATTTAATTTTAGGAGAGAAAAGGCTAATGAATAATTAAATAATTAAACATAATTAGTTAATTATAGTGGAAAGTGGACAAAGATTAAATAAATAAGAATTTATTTAATTTTAGAAAGAAGAGGACTTAATTAGTGACATAATTAAATAAATAAATAAATAAATAAAATAGGAAGACATAATGGACAAAAATAATTAAATAAATTAAGAAATTTATTTAATTATAAGAAGACTTTAGACAATTAGTGACACATTAAATAAATAATTAAAATTTATTTATTTAATAATCATGAAGAATAAACATATATGAATTAATTAAATAATTATGAATTATTTAATTAATAGTCGAAAGTGAGTCAATGGCATAATTAAAATGTCTTAATTATGCTAGGAAGAAAGAGATTAAAAATAGAGCTTGCTGACCTAGGTCATTTTTATGTGTCTACAAATTTTTAATCCTAAAATATTATATAGTACTTCATTTTGAAAGGTGTCTAATGGTATGCTATCTTCTTTGTCCTAGTTTATGAGTTTAGGATATTAGAGTTTGAGATTGATGGTGAGGGTAGGGGATTCATGGAAGAGGATGGGGGATTCATGGAAGATGCTAGTGGTGGCTAGATTGTTGTAGAGTTCATGAATGATTATTGTGTGAATTTTTTTGAGATCAAAGGGGGCATCCCTAATGATCTCAAAGGAATAACTAGGATTAATATTTTTCTCATCTCATGGTATATGTCCTAGTCCCCATGTTGCTTCAAATTTATGTTGACCCAGATAGGATCAAGGATCCCCTTTTCATATACTCCAAGGCCCTTACCTTGATACTTCATTTGTTTGCGCATTTTTATGACTATGTGATATTCATTTTTATAAAAAAATGATGCAAAATTGTCCTCAATATGAATCAAGGAACCATTGGATCCCTCAAGTTATTCATATGATAGGAACCCATGTTGCACAAAATTATTGGAACCATATTAGATTTTGGTGTGCTTTGTGTTTTCTTTCTTCCAAAGCTCGTTGGAAGATTGTGGGGATAAGGGGATCATGCATACATGAAAGGATTTTTGGATCTCATTTTCCCCACAACCTTTGTTGATGACTTTGACTTTAGCCTTGGGAGGAATATTGTTGGATGATGATGGAAGGTCACTCAAATTGATGCAAGATGAGGATTTCTTGTCCTTGTTAGGTGTGGAAATTTTAGTGCTAGGACAAAGTTGAACCTTTTGGTAGTAATATTCCAACATTTTATAATATTGGAAGGGGTGGGGATTAGTGGAGATGGTGCATTCAATGCCTTTGTGAAAGAATTATAGTCATTGGTAGAAGGTGGAGAGGTTATCTTGTATGTCATGGACCCAAGGGTTTCCTAGGAGGATGTTGTAAGGGAGGTCAAGATCAACATGAAACAAAGTTGGTTGTACAATTGGCCCAACCTTTGTTGGAAAGCTTATGGTTCCTTTATATTCTTGTTCGACATTATCATAGGCCTTAATTATGATTATTTATGTATTCAAGATCTCTTTTGTGTACCCAAGGAGATGTATTGATTTCAAAGTGCAAATATTTAAACTACAAACACTGTCTATAAAAAAAAATAATTTCATGTTTTGAAATGATGACCTATATGTGCAAGGAGAGATTATTGGATAGACTCAAGGATGTCATATTCTTCTCACTAAAGGTAAGATGATGGGGGCAATGGAAAGCGACCAATAAGTGTGATGATAAGGACCCTTGACTCTTGTGACCTTGTTTAATATTTCCTTATTAACAATAAATGTTTTGAGAAGATCTAAGATTTATATTTGTGCAAAAGCATTCTCAAGTTGTTCCACGAGGTTGTATCAATCATTAAGAGTAGGTAAAATAAGTCCCTTGAGTGGTGTCCCTTCCATATCTCATGGTTATGACAAAAATATAGGTTTTGATTTTGATAGTGTTAATGTGGGTGTCATCTCATTCAATATGGAACTTTTACTTTCAAAAGTAAGGAAAAATCCATGAGATTCCCAATTATCCCTATTTTATTCACCCTTTGAACATCGCCCTTGTTTGACAAGAGATATTTATTGACTAAAGTGAAGGGATTCAATGTTGTATCATCCATAGGGTGGAAAAGATACCCATGGGATCTTTTTTTTCAAGCCTATTATTCTAGATTAAAGAGTCAAATACAAAACCTCCAAAAGGACTCAAAATATGCCCATCATTGTGATGGGAATTAAATACCCAAGAAATTTAAACTATAGAAAGGGGGGAGTGGTGGGGGTGGAGGGGAAATAGGTCAATGAAGTATGTGGGTGGTACTAATCTAATTTCATGTAGCTAGAATCATGATCTTCAATGGTTGGTCTATATCCTTGACATATTATTTTCTATTGAGGTGATCCTTGTGATCACCTAGTGCAATCACACACTTCTAGAAAAAATCATATGGAACATATCATCTATTTAGATTGGGGCTAGGGTACATATTATTTGCTAATTAAGCCATATGCATTATATTGTTCTTTTTTTTGTGAAATAATATAGTGGTAAAAAATAGATTCTCTTAGGCACTTATCCCAATTGACCATGCATGGTGTATGGGGGGTTGTCTGGTTGTGCACCTACTCATATTCCAATTGTTCCTCCCCTCAAATGTAACATTAAGGTGTTATGTCGTAGAGAAGAAGTCTCATGTCTAGTATAGAGGACAAGCTTGGACTATCTAGAGTATCCTAAAAGTTAACTTGAGAATATGATTCATCATCAAGATTCTTAAATTATTTGTGTAGTAATAGTGGGCCCTCAATTTCCCTAAGGGTAGGTTATATATGAAGTAGGGGTGATTCAGTTTTAATTTATTATTGCTTAATATTATTGAATTAGAAGATCATAAACATTTAAGCTACTTGAGATAGGCATATTATGTATGCAATAAAAATTGATATAGGTTACCTATATGATTTCTAGCCAGAAAAATGATTTGACTATAGCAATAGATTTTAATGCCACCTCTTAAAAAATAGTTTTGAGATATAGGCCTGAGGAAATCCCTTGCCAAAATGAATGATTTGATAATAGTGAGGAGTGTAAATTAATTAGGAATTTGTGCACTTAACCTACCTACACTAATTGAGCAATGATTTGTATGGTTTAATGTGTTAAACTCACATGAACCTTCCCATCCAAAAGTGAATTGGGTCATGTTCAATCCATCAGTTTCATTGAGTCATGAATTGTCATTGAATTTTCTTTGGTGTATGTTGTCAATGTAAGAGTAAGAGTCAATTATGTGATAAAGTGATACCCATTCTCTTCATTTTATTGAAAATATGGTGTAGGTGCTCAAGGGATCTTGCGAGTTCTTAAAAAAATCATGATTTCACCTCCAATCATTCAACAAATTACTTTAAAAGCATGTTCATCATCCTTTTCTCCATCTAGGATTTCACATTCTTGATTAGAGTCTATCTATCCCAATATTGGAAGGTCATCATATTTCTCACCTCCTTTCCTAAATTGGGGTATATAATCATCATTGTCAAATACCCATCAACTCTTGTGGCATTATTGGTCACAAAGAAATGATGCTTTGTTTTTGGTATTATTTGTTCAATTTGTCATTCTACAATAGGTTTGAAATGAAGTAGCTAGAGATGCCATTGTATTAGTAGATTGGTTGAGGTTTCTTAGGACCATTGTAATTAAAATTTCATGAAAATGTGGAAGCTATCCTTACATTCCTATATTGTCAATCTAACATTCCTAGATAAACACTTCTCCAACTTGGTTAATAAACAATGGAATTTCTAAACACTTTTCATAGAAATCTTGATGGTGGGCATTCCAAAACCTCTTCCAATTTTTAGTCCTAACAACAATGCCTTATATTCCTAGCTTCATCTAGTATTATCAAATTAAGGAGTGTCCTACTATCTAGCCAAAGTCAACTTATACCCAATCATAGATTTCACTTCAATGAAATACATAACCCTTTGAGTTAGAATAGAGGGGCCTTTATTGGGTTTTCATTAAAATAAACTATTGAAGGTTCATCAATTTCTTCAAGCATAGTATTTTGTACTTTCACATATCATTCTACTTATAGGCCAACAAGTCTATAATATGAAAACTCCTTGCCTAAATAATCCTACATAGTTTAGGTTCTTTGTGGAGGCCTACCACTAAAATAATGTTGACCACCCTAGAATGGTTACATATGCTAAATCCATTTGTATTGCACCACCGGCTACCCCCAGGCCCAAACTCGAGTATCAACTACAACCTACACCCATCAATATTGGCTTATGAGAGTGAGCTTATAATTGAAGTACTAGTCTTTCAATCAAATATATCATTAGAACCGAACCCTAAGGTGCAAAGCTATTTGTATTTACTCGTAGTCATCGAGCACAACTATTTCATAACCCTCCTAGGCATTATATTGTTAGATGCACCAAAATTCTAGGGCTATACAAGATTTTCTTATTGACTATAAAATTTCATAACCCTCCTAGGCATTATATTGTTGATGCACCAAAATCCCTTGGCTATACAAGATCTTCTTATTGACTATAAAAGAGATTGAGATTGAAAATGTTTGATCCAACAAATCAGTACCCAAGCAAACCGTACATTCATCATCCATTGTAATCTAGCAAAATCTTCAACTCTACAATTGTGGTTATGGTCAACATCTCTTGTTTCTCATTTAGATACTTCATCAATCCAACTTGTGGAACAAAAATGAAGGTATTTTCCAATTCAACTCCCAAATCAAAGAAATTTCAAGTAACTAGAAATCAAATCTTGTAGGGGAGAAGACCCAAGCATGTTTCAATAGTTGTGATAGTAATTGTTTATATAATGCCTAATATTTTTATCAATATTGGACCAATAGTTGTGACTTTAAAGTTGTTAGTGTTGATGATGACTACCCATAATTAAACAAAATGTATTCCTTTGATCTAAAAAGCAACCAATCATGTGATGCCATATCAACGCTCAATAAAACATGTTGTGAATGAACAAGTATTGGTCTCACTTTTTTTTTGGGCCTTTTTGGACACCTTGACAAAAAGCATGTTGATGTGGCCCTGAAACCTTAGTTATAAGCAGGGGACTTGCCAAGTAAACTGCTGTAAAAAATTGGGAGTGATTTGAAGTGATTTGAAATTTCCACATAAGATAATTAGAAGTGCGAAGTTAGGGTGCACAACTACTGGATCCTCTCCCTAATTAATTCAGTTAAGGGGCTGCATGACTAGGGCATAGAATGGGTTGCAGTGCTTACTCAGAATCTCTTCCTCTATAAGCTTGACAATCAACAATTTTGCTTGGAGCTATTGGCTACTTTTGAGAATCTTCAAACCACATTTATGCCTTTGACTGGACCTTTCAAACTGTGTGCTCCTGCAGGAACTTGCTGGTTGTGGGGATTAGTTTGCACATTCATTGCCTACTCTTGCTTTGTCTAGTGAGGTCAAACCTCAAGACTACATCATTACTTAGGCCCATTCCATAAATTATTCCTCGTATAACATGTCCCCAACAAGCAAATGTTCTCTTCATTGTCCCATTTAGAAGCCTTATATATTAAATTAACTGGTATTCAACTGGGCATGATTAGAATGAAAATGACACTTTCGATAGCTACCAACAACCTGCCAATTTTTTATCCTCAGGCCCTTTTAGCCAAGCTTTTTTTGAGCTTTGTTTCATTTCCATGGACTACACATAATGTTATGTAGATGGTACAATTCTTCTTTGAGTTTTAATCGAATTAGCAGTCGAGAATGAATAAATAAAAGAGTGTTTTGCCACTCAAGAAACCTCAAATAATAAGTCTCTGGATGTAGTCTTTCCATATATGCCAGCCTTCTGAAGTTTTCTACTGAGAATCCATATGTTCAAGACTTCCTCAAAGCTAAAGCTTTCGTCTTCAAAGCGACCTCAACTGAAAGTGAGTTTTGCACACCTGATCGCCCATGCTACTTATTCCATATTTCCTATGGGCGTGCTTATCCAACCAAAAGGTCCTCAACGACTAATTCCATATTCCTGAGGCCCTGCTTATCTAAAAGGTCCTGAGGGGTGTGTTTGACTTTTTATTACAAATTATCCGACCATAACTTAAGAGGGGTGCATTTGACCTAGATTATCTATCATCACCTAAGGCTAATACACTCCCTAGTAGAACTATTTTACTAGCACTTGCACCCGTGGAGGGTTCAAGGAAAACGCCGATAGGAAAGTCAAGGTAATGGAAATTTAAAAAATTAACATTACATAGTCATTGATATTAAATCTTAAGTAAAAATGAATTGACTATAATTGACAATAAGATACAAAAGTAGGAAAACACATGATCAATTGCCTAAAAGAAAATTCAGATAAAGGAATGTGAGCTTATTGAATTAACATTGTTCTTACTGGCACAATTGACGCTTTCAACTCCACCAGTATCAACAAGTAAAAATAACTCAAATTATTCCTCCTTTAGCGTTATGGCAGGTTTTGCTCTATCTCTTTTGTTAGTAAATTTTGATGTGTTTTTAGCTTTCTGTTGGCCTTGGGTTTCTATGTTTAGAGTTGTGTGGTTGTTTCTGGTTTCTTCTATAAGTTCAAAATTTTATTGGGAGCCAAGGAAGAGC
This sequence comes from Sequoiadendron giganteum, assembly GCA_007115665.2. NCBI lineage: Eukaryota > Viridiplantae > Streptophyta > Pinopsida > Cupressales > Cupressaceae > Sequoiadendron > Sequoiadendron giganteum. Next base: position 62,738,339 of record CM021102.1, read on the forward strand.
AACCAGGTTTTGCAATGAGTCCATCCAATTTACATCCTCCAAATGTATAAAATAAAAATTGAAGTACAAAATTAAGATTCTTAATGCTGAAGTACAAAATTATAATTGCAATCTAATATTAACTGTAACAAATGTGTATAATGATTTCTGCACCAAACAATCTCTTACAGAGAAGAGAAATGAAGGAAAACAATTTTTTTTTGCCAAGTATAGTTTGCAAGCACAACAAACAGACATTTTTTGGAGTTGAGAGAGCCGGGAGCCAAACAAAAGCAAAAATATAAATACAACAGTAGCGAGGAGGGAGTAAAAAAGAAGTAGCATGAGGTTTGAGTTTTGTTTGAGCCAACATTTGAGAAAATTGAAGCAGATTCTCGATCCAACAATGTATTCTCCTTGACAAGTCGTCTTCATGAGCAGCAAATAGTAGTGGATGTGGTATGTATGGAGATATGATGTCCATGGCTGACATGTTACAACAGAGCAACAGTGAATCCAAGAATTTAAAGATGCATGGATCTGATGGAACAGGTGGAGTTGGTTCATTTTCAGGACCACCCCCTTGCTGACTGCACTCTGTAAATATTGAAGCAACAATACATAGTAAAATAGCTTGAATGGAGCTTGTATCAAGTTGTATGAACATCATGGGAAGTGGCTGCATTGCACTGTCAGTAAGGAACTAAGATATGACTAGCACTGTACATGGCATGACCATTTGAGAGTGAACATCATGGGAAGTGGCATGGAACATGTGGAGTTGGTTCATTTTCAGGACTGCCCCCTTGCTGACTGCACTCTGTAAATATTGAAGCAACAATAGTTCATAGCTGTCCATGCATATCATTGTCCATATGAGTACACAAAACATAATGCATTGATTCCCCTTGTGATTGAGATAATATGTATATAGAGCCATGTCACTGTCAATGGAACTTGTGATGTAGGAATTCACAAGTGCAATTGCCCTTATAATATCTGTAGGATGCTCGAGTTTGACCTGAAGTAGCCCTAGAATTCGAATGCATTGCTTCTAAAGATGCTACAACATATGTAATTAAAGCGATTGTAAAAAGAAATCAAAAGATTGTTTGGATGAAGAGCTCAAATCTGGATTTGTTCTTGTGTTCTGCATCTGATTGGCCACCTGTACAACAAGAAAAGATTGTAATTGATTAGTTTGATTGGGTGTCCTGTAACAAAGGAGGGATTATATGGAATTCTTTAACTTCTTAAGAAAAGTACTAAATGTACTTACCTGAATATGTTAATGGGAAAGGAGTTGAAGGTGAGCCTCTTCTTTCTTTCTAATAATGTTGTATGGATTCTTCTTCATTTTGTTATAGCGCTCGAAAGAAAATGCAGGTTCTATGTGAATGCCTAGTATAGATTTGACTCTAGACATTGCTGTGAATGTGAGGCCTTGTCTTTCTGTTTTTCCGATATTGATTGTGGCTTTATTTACTATGAGGCCTTGCAATTTGTGTATAGTGATTGCCCATTCCATAGTTAGTGGTATTTGTCTATGGGTGCCTCAGGTAACAAGAGGTATTGGTATAGTTTTTGGGTTTGTTTCACCGCATGGTGGGCTAGTATAGTTATCGAATGTGACTGTAACATATTCTGGTAATTCAGGTGGTTTAGATATGAGGGGATATACAATGTCTTTGATCTCTCCAAGAGATCCATTTACAAGTCCACCTTGGATCCATAGGTTTGTTGTAAGCATGACACATTGAGATTTGCTTAGTATTACTTCTTGGGGTAGTTGCTCATCATTGGTAGCAGTACATAATGTACGTTGTGTATTTATAGCAATATAGAGTGCAATAGGTAGATTTAGCAGTTGCAATTTTTTCTTGTTGTGTAAAGTCACTAGGTCATTTGTAGCAAACAAGTGTATTGATTTGTTAAAATCTTCTTGTTCAGTTGTTGTGAGGTGTTTGTTTGTGTGAGTCATTAATAATTCCCAATCATGTTCTGTTGTTTCTGCATTGTGCATGTTTTGCAATGTAGTACGAAACTGAGTTTGCATTGGATTGTCACCTTCTTGTCTAAATATTGTTTGTAATGTAACAATTGTATTGAATTTGTGCCATAGGTTTTTTGCAGTTCTGTGGGATGCATAGATAGGTTTATCCAGAACAGGTGGAAGTTGTGCTAGGTCTCCTATAAGAATTATAGAGATGCCACCAAAACAAAGATGTTTTTGTTGTGGGTTTGCTTCATGTAACCTGCTATCTATTTTTAATAGTAACTTTG
>CM021102.1:62740700-62773547 GCA_007115665.2 Sequoiadendron giganteum
TCAAAAATATTTTTTGGGTGTTTGCACATCACGCTAGCATCCACGACAAAAATTCACTCAAAGACCAAAAATAAAGGGGTTAGGGACCAGATTAAAGTTAGGCAAAAGGGGAATTGCATTATCAACTTTAACCAGGCTAAAGGGGAGGTTATGGAATACAAAATTGCATGGGGTGCAATTTTTGACATTACATTTTTCCCCTACTTTAGCAAGCATATGTATTATAACATGTGTGAGCTAAAGTAGAAAGAGGTTGAAGAGAATATACCTAGGACAAAGAGGATTTAGGTCTTCAATCAGGTATACGCATTAGAGAAGTTGAGCCAAGACATGAAGAGGACATGGATCTTCCATCCTGCAAAACTTACAGCAAGCTCACCACAAACATGTTAGTTGCAAATAAACACGTTAGGTAAAAAAGAAAAAAATAGACATGATAAAATCTATAGACATGACATAATCTGATTAGATAAAAGATGACACTGATAAGTATGGCTAGCAAGATAGAGACCATACAACAAGCAGATAGGCTTGTGGTTGTTGTAAACTACATTGCGGGATAGTCACAAAAAATATAAGACAAGTTTAGTCAGGTTTCCCCCTAGCTAGATGACAAGATCATAAGACATCAAGATATATTTTTAAGAAAAAAAATAAAAAATAAGAATAAGAAGATATGATAGCCTCCCTTAGAATGGTGTGTGCTATGTAGAGGATCACATGTCATTCTAAGGAGAAGAGAGAGGCAATTAAGAGATGTGGAAAAATATACATAGTGAGATGTATTGGTGGAATGTTTTCACATGAGGGACAACATGTAGTGCATGGATCTAAAAAATCGATTTGTGAAGCTTAAATCCTTGATAGCAACCACCAAACCATTAGAAGTAAGCTTATAAAATTAAATCCAAAATAATGAAGCATAAACTAGCATAAAGGAAATTGAATGCAAACAAACAAATAAAATTATACGTTATACCTTCATTGGTTGATCTCCATTTCTCATCTCTCCTTCGCTTTTGAAGATTTATGATATGTTGCTCTCATTTTTTGGAGTACACAAATAGATTGACTCAAGACGATAGTAAAGGTGAGAGTTCAAAGACGGTCGTTAAATAAATGAAGATATGAGGGATTGAATTTTTAGACGAGAAGGTGGCAAAATGGATGGACGAGATCGAAAGAAAAATGAACAATCAAGATCGCATGAGACAAAATCCATAGGAAACTTGCTCATTTTCAAATTCAAAATTAGTGCCACATGATTGGAGAAATTAGTGGAATGAATACAAAATTAATGGGTGGAAGAAAATCATCCAAATTAGTGGCAATTTGGAAACGTTTAAATTTTGAAAATCATGGCCATTTGGAAGAGTTTAAATTTCAAAATTAGTGGAGGTGTGTAAGAGTTCATTTTTCGAAAATCATGAAGAAATGTAAGAGTTCATTTTTAGAAATCTAAAAATAAATGAAAAATCATTTATTTTCAAAACCATGGATAACTAATTAAATTTAAATAATTTAATTAATCATTATATTAGTGAGATTAAATAAATAAAAATATTTATCTAATCAAAGGTAATGTTAATAATTAAATAATTAAGTAAAAATTATTTAATTAGAGGAATAATGAAGTGGAAGACATTAGTATAATTAAGTAATAAAAATTATTTAATTATGTGTGTGTGAAAAGAGAGTGAAACTAGATTAGGGTTAGACAAATAATTATGGTTAGATAAAGAACTAGGTTTAGACAAAGAATTATGGTTAGACGAAGAACTAGGTTTAGATGAAGAATTAGACGAAAAATTAGTCAAAAAATATCGTCGCAAGCTCGGGAAAATTTTAAGTGTACATTTTTTCCCTCTTTGAGACAATGTGATTTTTAGCATTGTCTCAAAGAAAATTTGAGAAATTTTAATCAGGTCTTGCCCTAGTAGAAGTCGGATTATGATGCCCCCTCAAGAAATTTGGTGAAAATTCTAGAAATTGAGCCAAATTTATCGATACGATGATTGAATGTGTTTGGATATAAGAAATATTAGCTAGAAGAAAAGGTTAGAAAGAAGTGATGAATGGTTAGCTAGATCGATATCAAATGTGGAGAAGATTAATTGATTGGGATAGAATGGATCGAAGAAATATTAGCTAGAAGAAAAGGTTAGTAAGAAAGGAAGAATAGTTACAAGGGAAGGGAAGAATAGTTAGTAAGATGAATGGATGTAGAAAGGGAAGTGATGAATATATCATCCTAATCCTTGATAAGTGTGCACATATCATCATCGAGAATTTTTATTTTGTCAGGGGATGGAATACACCGAGGTATGGAGAAACCATGGTGTGAAATGTGATCCCTTTGCATAAATAGAAACATTGCAAACAAGGACTGCCATGACTCATACTAGGAACTTAATTGTCCCAGCCATATTGTCAAGACAAACCACAAACAGAAAACATCATGATCCATCCTTGCTCCTCTAATCACTTGTGGATATCCTTGAGTAGCATAGGAACATGACAAAAAATAAATCAGATAAAAGATAAGACAAAATAGACCAAACGAGTCAATAACCATTTAGATCTTCTTGCCAAAGATAGAGAATGATAGAAAAGAGACAAAATAGTATAGATAAAGATAGATGATGAAGATAGGAAATTGATGTAGACACCTAAAAATGACTTAGGCCTGCGACCACTATTTTTACCACCTTTCGTTCTAACATGATTATAACATTTTAATTATGTTTCTAACCCACATTCAACTATTAATTAAATAATTCATAATTATTTAATTAATTCATGATCTCTCATTCTTCATGATTATTAAATAAATAAATCTTATTTATCTATTTAATATGTTACTAATTGTCAAAGTCTTCTCTTAATTAAATAAAATCTTATTTATTTAAATTAATCCTTATCATTAATGTCCTCCTGATTATTAAATGAATATATCTAAAATATATTTATTTAATGTGTCACTAATTCCTAAATCCTCTTAATTAAATAAATTCAATTAATTTATTTAATTAATTAACTAATTCTTCTAAATTAAATAATTATTTTAATTATTTAATTATGGCATGTGACACTTCTATATTTTTAAATAAAACAAATCATTTAAAAATATCTCACATGGTTAACTGATTCTTCATTTAGTAATTAATTTCAAAAATCAACTACTGCTTATCTCACAAAATCCCTATTTTGAATTAATTTAATTCAAAATGAAATTATTCTTCTACAAATCAAGTAATTTCTAAAATTACTGATTTTCTAAAATCTCATCCTCTTGTCTTCTGATTTTTACTAATTTCATCTCAACTGTCACATTCAGTCTTGATTTGATTCATTTAATTAAATCTTATTCACACATATGGGTATTTTGCCCTAACCCTAATGGAGAGTTGCCTTATTGAATCTTGACCTTTGATTCTAGGGCATTCCTCAAATCTCTCATCTTGTCCGTCCGTTCAAGATTGCATTTTCTATAAAATGACAATCTTGATCTCAATTTCGGATCGATCATTGCTTAAATATATTTTTATTATAGGCATTCTCACATCTTAGGTTTTGATTACTATTTGCATATTAGGATTGATTTGCTAATTGCACATTAGTTTACTTTACAAATCCTTCAATAGCTTTGTTAGGACTAGACTTTTTAGAGTGTGCTCACAAATCTGAGGGCATCCATCATCATTCCAAAGCTTGAGGAGGTGTAATGGAAGTCAGCCATGGAGCGTAGGAATGGGTGAGATCTTTCCATTTCTTACATTTTATTTACATTTTCTCCTTTGCATTTCATTGTTTGATGTTATTAACTTGCAGGTACAACTAATCCAATTGATTCTATCTTGTAGGAATTTAATTGTCATTACAATTGATTGGTTAGAAATGAAGACTAGCTTGATAGTTTGTCTATGATTGCATGATTTTTTGAGTTTGGTGTTTGAAAGATGTTTTGTTTGTGCCTTAAAAAAGTGTCAGTCTTAGCAAAGAGAAAATTTATTATGGAAAATGGATAGTGGTAGATATGATAACGTTTATTATGGATTGTGGATAGCTCATTATGGAAGATATCTATGAGGACCGTGGAAAATGCATATGAAAGATACACACAAGAAATCAAGCATGCATGCACAAGGATACAAAGACAAACATTATCTTTCCCCTAGTCAAGCTGAAAATTGATTGATTGATTGATTGATTTATTGATTGATAAATTGATTAGTTGATAGGTATGGGAAGGACACATCCCAAAAACAATGTGAGGACCGGTAAAGACATATCCCAATGGTAACAATGTGACTAAAGGATCAAAGTTTACAGCAAGGCTAGGAACAAAACCAAGGAATGTTGTGGATAATGTGCTAGATTACATAGCAATTTCGCATGCATTAGGATTGTTGCATTTTGATGGACTAACTTGTGGAAAATATGGGGTTATGAAGGGATGTTGGATAATTGAATTAGAATCTTAGAACCAATGACAAAGGAAAACCAAGCCTTGTGATAAGGGATGAAAGGATAATGGATTCTTTGGTAAAGGATACGAGACATGAGGATTATTGGATGGAGGATTTAGTATATGATCTCCAAGGACTATGTCATAGAGGAATAATATTTTTTCTCCAAGATATGTGTTTGAATATTGTTATGTAGGCAATAGAATGATATTTGATAGTGTATAACCAAAGGATTGAAATGTTAAGATTTTTCCCAAAGCATGATTTATGTTTGTGCCCCATTCCTTTCCTAAACATTCAGAATACTGAGAGGGGGTGAATTAGTATTCTATAACTTTTTGAACACAACAAATTCAATCACCAAACCATATTAACTGAAATAAGAAATGAAAGCATGAATCATCCATAAATCCACAAAACACATGAACATTAGTATTTTTACATGGAAAACCCAAAAAGGTAAAAACCACGATGAGGATTAGCTCACAATATATTATATCTGGATATAGTATATTATAGGGGCTCACTGATAAGACACACTGTCCTTATAAGGTTCACAGCTAGAGTTAAGTACAATACAAAAAAAAAGTGGCTCACTACCAAAGTGTGAACTGATGGAAAGTAAACCTCTCGTGTGTTGTATTTCAATTCCTTTGAAGCTTTGAATATGAAGTATTGCTTTGCTTAGTATTCACACAACTCTGCTCTGAATATGAACTCTTATCACTGAATTCACATGTTCACATCATACAACACCACTCACATATGATATCTCATTTATTCTCACACCTCACTTATATTCGCACTCCTCAATTCCAAAATATCTCATATATATACCCAAATACAACTGCACACATCAATTAGGTTGCCTTAATTAGATATAAACAAAATAATCCCAAATAGCTCTTGTCGGCACCACACAAGATTCAAGTTGGCATGGACCTAAAATAGATCCAACTAATATCCACAAAGTCTATTTAATCTTCTCAACACATATCATGTATTAGGTCATCCAGGAATAAGACCTAATCACAAAAACTTCCAAACATACACACGCTTCTCACAAATAAACACCTTCCAGATTTGATATTTCTTCAATTTCTCTTTTTGTTGACATCAGAGAGACCACTTTTAGAGCCGCAGCATCAAAACATCCTTCTCAATAAAATGGAGAATTTCCCACATTGGTATACTGATTAGGGAGATGACATTAATAAATAGATTTCAACTCTATCATTGATATCTTCCAGTATTCTTCACAAAACCTCTCAAGATCTTGAATATAGTTATATGATTCAGTCGTATTGATATGGTTAGAAGCACAGAGTTATACCTCTTCTCACAGTGAAGTGCGAACCCAAAAACTAATGCACTAGACCACAACACCATCAAAAGAGGATACTTAACCAAACTTCTGATAGATCAGCTTTCTAGTATAGTTAATATTTGTATAGATAACACCAAAAATTTGGTTCCCCATAATGTTTACATCAATGACAATACTGGATCAGCTGAATCAGCCTATGTATGTACACTTCATGCTCATGTTGCCAAGTTGTATAAACAATAAAAAACTTCCAAACTTTCAACAATCTCCCCCTTTGTCATTGATGGCAACATGCATGTCAAAAAAAAAATTAATATCATGAAACAAAACCATTTCTTCCTAACCTTAACTCCCCCTTTCAAAATTAACCTTGACTTTCAAAACTCTTCCTTAACCTTGACTTTCCAAAAAGGTTTTCCAGACATCCAAAAATGTTTTTCTTCTCACTATTATCTCTCCACTATCTATCTCTCCCCCTTTGACATCAATGGCAAAGGTCATGCAAGGGTCCGGTAAATTTCCCTTGGATGTATGTATGTATGCATCAACAAAAAGGATAATTGATCAAAAATATAAGAACATTTCAACCTGAAGATGAAGCTCCCTTGAGATTCTTCATAGTATCCTACCAAATAGCTTTTCCTTCTTTCCAAGAACCTTTTGTACAAGAGTCTTGTATAGTAATTCAAGCTTTTTTAGACAATCTATACCTTCTTCCATAGTGTTGGGACTAAGATTTATTTCTTATAGATTGTCAGCACTAGCAAGGGCACTAGATATAGGAGTGTGCCTTATTTTTACTAAATCTCTTAGTGCTACATACTGCTTGATTATCTCTATTCTTTGATTTTGTATGCTAAATAATTTATCTTGTAGTTACATGATGTAAGACCATCTCTAATTGTTCCTGTCATTTTCCAAGCTATAAACATTTTCTTGAGTTTTCAACCGAATTTCATTTCAACTTATTTCATTCTTTGTATTTAATGTCCAGTTAGACCAATTCAAACAAAAAAATATTAATTCCTATGCTTCTCCTTCACAATCTTGAACATCCTTTAGTCCCTTCAAGACTCTATGGTGTGCATCTACACATTTCTTTATGATGCCTTCTAGATTTTCCTTTGTAGTTCATGCTTCTGACTCATTTCTTATTTTTTTCTTTTAATCTGGAGATGTATTCCTTTAATGAATCAACCATACTCTTGAGATTTTCTATAGTGGATGTTGATGAATTAATGCTAGCACCAGGAATTACCTCTTTTAAATTTTTTATTGCTTCATCTAAGTCTTGTATGCTTTCAATTTCATGCTCATGTAGGGTCACATCAAATTGACTTCCTTCTTGTTCTATAACTTCTTACTTGATAGCAACACTTTTTCTTTTTTTTGTGCTCTTGTACTATCAGAGGCTTCAGTCACAGACCTTTCTTCTAAACTTGTTTTGTTGAGGTTTTTTGGGCTTCTTAGAAGCTTTTCTACATAATAATCAACTTCCTCCATAGTTACTTCATAATCTAACTTGAAAATCCACACAAGTCTAGGCTCAATTTCTTCTATGTAATAAAAATTAGTAGAGACAAGGAAATTGATGTCTCTGGAGTATTTTTCCACCACATTCTCTAGAATTCTTATTCTCTTATTCATCCTCATCTAAAACATTCCAAATAATGTTGCAAGAGAAGCTTCTTGAGCATTCGATCTACCAAGATTTATCATAAGATTTCTTATTTGGTGTGCTATCGGTTCTATATTTGTCCATTCTACTTTTCCAATTACCGGTATCTCCTTCACGAAGTAGAAAAGTAAGAAAACTATTAAAGTATCGTACTTGAATGTATTCTTTTTTTTATTTCAAATTCTTCACCAAGTGATGTCAAAGTAACTCACAATGATCATAATCGGCACCATTCTCAATCATGTCAAATGCAATGTGAGAAGCAGCAGTTGAAACTGTATGGCCATTGTTAGGTAGACAAATTTTATGTCCAACAATCATTGCGGCATACCAAATAGTCGAATTTCCAAATGTACTCAAAATAAGTTCTTTTCCTTGAAGAGTTTCATGAGTCTTCAATTAATTATTGGTCATTGATAGACTTCTGCCTTAGAAATGATATGGAGGACCACAAACTAGTCACATCCCTTATTGATTCCCTAGTTATCGAGTGTGCACCATCAATCCAAATAGACTCGTCATGAATCCTGCTCAGTGCAATCCTAATGTACTTCTTGTCGAATTCAAACATTGGAAATTTCTACCATACATCCAATTTCTTATCAAATAGGGTTTTAAATTTTGGTTTGATGGTATTATAACTTTCTTCCAATTCATTTATCCACAACATACTCAATCTAACAAAGGAAATTTCTTCTATTTTTCCATATATGTATGTGTAGATATACTCAGTAGGTGAAACTTTAAGGGGAGTGCAAGAAAATGCACTCGTCGAGTCTTCTGATAGATTTTTTAAGGAATACTTCTTCAATATAATTTGTGGTCTATCTGAGACATTTACTACCTTTGAACCATCCATTTCATTAAAGATTAAAATTCTAGAAAAGAATTATGTAAGAAAAATACCTCTTGAATTTTCTTTCGTGAAGATTAGGGTTTTGATGTTTTGCTTTTGGAACACGAAGCAAATCCACTTCCTCTTCTTCAATTTTTATTCCCTTTGCATCAAATGAATTCATCTTCTCAAATATGTTTTTAACTCCATGATTTGACCCGTATCAATAAATGCTAAAAAAAAGCTATTAAACCCTAAAACCTTGTATCCACAAATAATCTACATATGCTCTGCAAACTTTCACATCACAATATTTCCTTCCGCAACTTTCTTCTATAGCTTTAGGAATTCCTTTTCCAATACATATCTTCATGCCAAGTCATGGAATCTCATATTTCACAAGGGTTATTAGAATTTTCTATTATTGCATTCCCTAAGCCTTGGCATGGGCTTATTTTTTAGTAGAATTATCTATACCAGAGGTAGGTACAGATGCATTTGAAATTCCTGATTCATCTTTATTCTTAGACTCATCTTTCTGTCTCCATATCTTTTCCATTTCCTTCTTAATCTCGGTAGGATTAACTTTCTTCACTGATTCATTCCTCTTTATCGGATTAGACTGTCTTTTATTTCTCTTATGCATAATCTTGAAATGTGTCCAGGCTTGTTACAATTGTAGCACACAATATTTTTTTGACCGAACTGACTTATATTCATCCTTAATCTACACTGGTTAGTCTTATGTCCAAATACATTGCATGTATAATAGTAGCCATTGAAATATTGAAACATTATCCCTATATTATATCTATTCATCATCTGACTTTTGCACTCAGTAATTCTATGTCCAAATGTCTTGCATGCAAAACATTGTCTAGAGAAGAATCCAACATTTTGATTCATTCTACTCCTACATTCTATTGCTTTATGTCCATATTTATTGCATAAAAATTAAATACCATTGAAAGATGGGTACCTTTGAGCATTAGGTTGTCTAGCAAGAGGTCTTCTAGCATTGCTTCTTTGATTTCTGAATTGTCTCCTATTGCCTTGAACTTCCTTCTGATTTTAAGCCTTGATAGATGTCAGATTTCCCTTTGAACTTTGTTTATCTTCAAGTCCCAAACCACCTTTGTCCTTAGAGGGTTTATGTATTGCAAGTAATTCATCAAGAATTGTAGTACTTATTTTGAATTTCTCCTCATGTATCCTTGCCTTTTCCAGATCATATCTAAGATTCACCACTTCTTGATTCAAGTCTAGACAATTCCTTGATCTTGTTTTGTACCATTCTATTCAGACATTCCTCAATCCTCTTTTTTTTTTTTTTTGCACTTTTAGTCCAATGATCTCTTCATTTTCTTGATTTAGCTATATATTGACTTCCCTATGTCTTTCTCTAAATTTTCTAATTTGTTCTCTCAGTTTCTTGATGCATTCATTTGCTTCTTCTAGGTTTTCCTTCAAGTTTTTATTCTCAGTTTCAACTCTGTCAAGATCTTCAAGAGCAACCTTAAGTTCTTCTTTGTCAAGCATGTAGTCATCTTCTAAATATTCAATTACAAAAATTTCTTTTGGAGGAATAGGACACTTCTTGTCTACCATGTGTTCAAACATCCAAGATCTTCCTCAAGCTATTAGGCTTTTTCTGAAGGAACAAGCTCTGATACCAATTTTTGAACATTCAAAGTACTAAGAGGGGGGGTGAATCAATACTCTATAAATTTTTGAACACAAAAAATTCAATCACCAAACCATATTAACTGAAATAATAAATGAAAGCATGAATCATCCAAAAATCCAAAAACACGTGAACACTAGGATTTTTACGTGGAAAACCCAAAAATAGAAAAACCACGGTGAGGATTAGCTCATAATATATTATATCTGAATATAGTATATTGCAAGGGCTCACTGCTAGGACACACTGTCCTTATAAGGCTCACAACTAGAGTTAAGTGCAATACAAAAAAAAAATGTGGGTCACTGCCAAAGTGTGAACTAATGGAAAGTGCACCTCTCTTGTGTTGTATTTCATTTCCTTTGAAGCTTTGAATATGAAGAACTAATTTTCTTAGCAGCCGCACAACAACTTTTCTTTGGAACTCTTACCACTGCATTCGCATGTTCACATCATACAAGACCACTCACATCCGATATGTCATTTACGCTTGCACCTTCACTTATATTCACACTCCTCAATTCCAAAATATCTCATATATGCCCAAATATAACCACACACATCAATTAGGTCAGCCTAATTAGATGTAAACAAAACATTCCAAAATAGCTCTTGTCAGCACCACACAAGATTCAAAATCATCTTTTCACTCAAGAAAAATGTATAATACTCAATTTCAAGTTGGCGTGGACCTAAAATAAATCCAAACTAATATCTCCAAATCATATTTAATCTTCTCAACACATATCATGTATCAGGTCAGCGAGGAATAGGACCTAATCACAAAAACTTCCAAACATACACAATTCTCATAATAAATGTTGGTGTTTCTTAGATCAGATTAGTTAATCAATTGAATAAAAGAAATGCAAAACATAAGACAATGAACACAACAAGATACCCTGGGAAAACCCTCCTCTTGAGGGAGAAAAACCCAGCAAATATATCTCTTATATATTGAAGGAATAAGAGCAGAAATCTGCTTGAACTCAGGCCCAACACAATGCCGAATTTGATACAATGAATAATAGCATCTCTCTTAGATGCAAAGATACAAATGAATATGTTTCTCCTTGAAATCGGTCTGCTGCTACAAAATGATGATCTGCTGTTCAAGTATGAACTTCTTCTAGGTATGCGAATCCAAGTATGAGCTTCTTCTATGACTGCGAATTCTGCTCTGCCAAAATAGCGAACTTCTTTGTGTGTATTCGAATGTGTATCAACATCAAAAGGTGACTTTGTATATATACCTTCTTGGCGCCTCTTCATATAGGTCGGCCTTATGATAAACATTTAATAATAAATAAAGTCGGCCAGAATAAGTACATTGAATAACTTAATTATAAGGTCGGCCCATGTATTAGTGAAGACCGACGCTGAATTAACATCAACACTCCCTCTCAGCTAGGGATGAACTACCATCTGCACAAGACACATTATGTTAGAATGAAAACAAAATAAAATATCACCTCAACGTGATATTAACCATTATGGCTACTCCCATAGATGGTAAAAACTCATCACGGATTCTCTCACGTGATGTTGTCATGGAGTCACACACATGACATCCACCATAGCTTCTCCCAGAGGGTGGAAACAAGGGCTTTCACCTCAACTCTCTCTCATCAGAGAATTGCATTATCAAGGACTTACACCTCAACTCTCTCTCAGCAGAGAATTGTATTAACAAGGGCTTGCACCTCAACTCTCACTCAGCAGAGAGTTGCATTCTCAATAAGGATCACTGATTACTGAGACTCTTTCTCAGTCAAGGCTGCATTCTCCACCATACCAAGTTTCTCTCGGAAGTATACAAACTTCATCCTGGCGAGAGGCTTGGTGAGAATGTCTGCCGTTTGCTCTTCAGTGCTGATATACCTCAACTGTATAGCTTTCCTTTGCACCATATCTCTAATATAGTGGTACTTGATCTCAACATGTTTTGTTCTGTCATGAAACACAGGATTGACAGAAAGCTTCACACAGCTTTGATTATCACAGTGTATGATAGTAGGCTCCATTGATTGACCAAACAATCCTGCAAGGAGCTTACGAAGCCACACTGCCTCACGAGCTGCCACACAAGCTGCAATATACTCTGCTTCAGTTGTACTCAAGGCCACTGAAGACTGTTTCCTGCTACACCAGGAGATCATAGCAGTCCCCAAACTGAAGCAACAACCAGAAGTACTCTTCCGATCTGAGACACATCCTGCCCAATCAGAATCAGTAAAACCATGCAGCTCCAAATCCACATTTGAAGAATATCTCAACCCATATCCAATTGTGCCACATAAATATCTCAGGATATGTTTAGCTGCTACAAGATGTATTTGCTTTGGTTCACACATAAACTGGCTAAGTGCACTCACTGCATAGCAGATATCAGGTCTAGTGTTAACTAGATACATCAATGAACCAATCAACTGTCTATACATCGTAGAATCCACTGGTTCTGAACTAGCTGCAGCTTCTTTCAACTTATCTAAATTAGACTCCATGGGTGTAGACATAGGTTTGCAGTCAAGCATACCAAACCTTTTGAGAATGTCAACAGTATACTTGCCTTGACTTAGAATCATCTCATTTGGCTTTTGCCAAACTTCTAAGCCAAGAAAGTAATGCATAAGACCTAGATTCTTCATCTCGAACTCTGAAGCTAATTCCTTCTTGCATTTTAGTATTAGATGTTCTTCACCAGTAATGATCAAGTCATCAACATATAGAACTAAAATCAATGCTTCACCATTTACTACCTTGAAGTAGAGGTTAGAATCTGCATCATTCTTTGAGAAACCCAAACTTGAAAGGTACTGATCAATTCTTTCATACCAAGCACGAGGAGCTTGTTTAAGACCATACAAGGCCTTCTTCAACTTGCAGACATGAGATCTTTCTCATGTACCTCAAATCCTTCTGGTTGCTCAATGTAAACCTCTTCTTCTATTATGCCATTTAGAAAAGCTGTCTTTACATCCATTTGGTGAATCTTCCATCCTCTAGATGCGGCAATAGCAATGATGGTTCTAACAGACGTGTAACGAGCCACAGGAGCAAAAGTTTCTTCATAGTCAACTCCCTCTTTTTGTGAGAACCCTCTAGCCACAAATCTAGCCTTGTGTTTCTCAATGCTCCCATCAGCTGCATGTTTGATCTTGAAGAGCCACTTAGAAGATACCACAGATTTGTCTTTGGGTCTAGGAACTATATCCCAAACATTGTTCTTAAGTATAGACTGATACTCCTCAATCATGGCATCTTTCCATACTTGTTGACTAGAAGCTTCTTCAACATTTGAAGGTTCTGACTCAATAATCTGACTCATCAGGGCAACATAGCTAGAGAACTTGTGAGGTCTCTTGCTTTCTCTGAAGGTTCCTCTTGGAGCTACAAACCTTTCTGCTTCCTGCATTGTCCTGCGAGCCCAAAGGGGTCTTTTCTTTCCAATCACAATGTCTAGAGGCCCATCAGTAGGATCCAAAGGCTCAGCTGGATCAATATCTTCTTTAGGTTCTGTATCCTCCTTCAGATTCTCTGGGATATGGTCAACTTCCATATCTTGAGGAGGTTCTTCTTCATCGACCTCCATCGGAGTGCCTTTGGACTTTCTATAAGCAACATCTTCCTCAAATGTGACGTCTCTACTAATCTCAATAGACTTCTGTCCTGGAATGTAGATCCTGTAAGCTTTTGATGTCTCACTGTAGCCTACAAGAATTCCTTTCTTCCCAGAAGGTTCTAGCTTTGTTCTCTTTTCCTTTGGAATATGAACATAGACTGGACAGCCAAAGATCCTCAAGTGACTAACTTCAGGCTTCACGCCTGAGAATGCTTCTTCAGGAGTTTTATTCTCTAAGATCATGTGGGGACTCCTGTTTTGAACATAGACGGCTGTTCTTGATGCTTCAGCCCAAAAAGAGATTTGTAAGTCTTGATCATGGATCATAGCTTTCACTGCTTCCACAATAGACCTATTCTTCCTTTCAGCAATACCATTTTGTTGTGGATTATAGGGAACACTGAACTCCCTCTTAATCCCTGCTTCAATACAAAAGTCTCGAAAGGTGCCAGAAGTGTATTCTCCACCATTATCAGATCTTAATACTTTGATCTTCTTCCCAGACAGATTTTCAATCTGCGCTTTGAATTCTCTGAATCTTACTAATACTTCTTCTGATTCTTTCGATCTCAAGAAATAAATCCAAGTCTTTCTAGAGTAATCATCAATGAAAATAATATAATACAAGAAACCACTAGATGATGCAATAGACATTGGACCACATAAATCAGAATGAATGAGATCAAGAATACATTTAGATCTACTTTCACTGGAATGGAACATACCTTTTGTGTTCTTGCCTAGGGCACATCCCTTGCATGTACCTTCATGTTCTTGATCGAATTTCGGAAGACCGGTGACCATCTTCTCCATGATAGGTAGAGCACGAAAGTGAATGTGAGCCAATCTTCGATGCCAAAGTTCACACATGCTGGTACTGTTATGCACAAGTGCTTGAAGAGGACGAGTGCACAGCATGTAGAGACATTCATGTCTAACTCCAATCACTTGAGCAGATTTGAAGCTGGAGTTCTTTGCCCATATAAGAACTTTCCCTTTAGAGAAGGCAATTTGATAACCTTTGTCTTCTAATGCTGAAATTGAAACAAGGTTCCTCTTTATCCCTGGTACGAACAGTACATCATTTAATTCCAAAGAAATTCCAGAATCCAAGTGAAGAGTGGAATTTCCAAACCCTTTTACAGAATATCTAGCATCATCTCCAATAACAACTTGATCACTAGAGTTGCTTTCCATTAAGTTTGAAAGGTGACTCCTGAATCCGGTGATGTGTCTAGAAGCACCACTGTCAATCAACCAAGTGTAAGAGTCCGTAGTAACATTGCTAGACAAGGCTGAATAAAATAGATAATTACTGGAGTCCTTTTGTGGAGTGACTTCTTCAATATCTGCAGTGGCAACTTGAAGCTTAGGTCGTTGAGGGCACACCCTCGCAAAGTGACCATACTTATCACAACGAAAACATTGAATCTTGGACATGTCTCGTTTTCTTTTGAAGGTAGGAGCATCATCATTTCCATCTTCTCGATTCCTTTTGAAGAATCCTTCCTTAAGGCTTTTTCCTTTGTTTGATGAATGAGAGGTAAGAACTTGTAATTCTTCATTCTTAGAGCTTTGACCAATCCCCCTTGCTGTTAGTCTTGACTCTTCTTGAATGCAATCAATCCTCAATCGATCAAACTTAGGAAGTTCGGATCTTGCACTGATTCCTTGGATGAATGCCTCCCATGAAAGCGGAAGACCATTGAGAGCAAGCATAGTCAGTTCTTTATCATCAATCATATGTCCAATAGTGGAGAGCTGATCTTTTATCTCTGAAATCCTCATGAAGTATGTAATAACAGATTCTCCTTTCTCCATTTTCACATGATGAAGTTGTTGCTTCAGAGCAAGGGCACGACTGGTGTTGTTGATTTCGTACATCTCTTCCAAGGTTGTAAACATCTCTCTTGCTGTATCCAACTTGAAGATAATTGGTACAATATGATCTTTGACGGAATCAACCAATGCTTTCTTTGCCCTAGTGTCTTTCTTCCTCCATTGCAGCTTCTCTTCTTCCCCCTCAGGTTCGGGAACTTTTGTTTTCACAAACTCAGCCAAATCATTCTCTTCCAAGGTTAGCATGAACCTGAATCTCCATGATATGTAGTTCGAGATCCCTTCGAGTCTATCCTCGATTTTCAGACCGTTCACCATCTTGAGAAATTTGGAAGATAGACTGAAAAAGAATAAGTGTTGCGAACTAAATCTGATCACGATCTTTTTCACACCCGCTCTGATACCATGTTGGTGTTTCTTAGATCAGATTAGTTAATCAATTGAATAAAAGAAATGCAAAACATAAGACAATGAACACAACAAGATACCCTGGGAAAACCCTCCTCTTGAGGGAGAAAAACCCAGCAAATATATCTCTTATATATTGAAGGAATAAGAGCAGAAATCTGCTTGAACTCAGGCCCAACACAATGCCGAATTTGATACAATGAATAATAGCATCTCTCTTAGATGCAAAGATACAAATGAATATGTTTCTCCTTGAAATCGGTCTGCTGCTACAAAATGATGATCTGCTGTTCAAGTATGAACTTCTTCTAGGTATGCGAATCCAAGTATGAGCTTCTTCTATGACTGCGAATTCTGCTCTGCCAAAATAGCGAACTTCTTTGTGTGTATTCGAATGTGTATCAACATCAAAAGGTGACTTTGTATATATACCTTCTTGGCGCCTCTTCATATAGGTCGGCCTTATGATAAACATTTAATAATAAATAAAGTCGGCCAGAATAAGTACATTGAATAACTTAATTATAAGGTCGGCCCATGTATTAGTGAAGACCGACGCTGAATTAACATCAACAATAAATACCTTCCAAATTCAATATTTCTTCAATTTCTCTTTTTGTCGACATGAGAGAACCACTTTTAGAACCAAAATATCAAAACATCCTTCTCAAGAAAATGTGGAATCTCTCACGCTGTTATACTAATCAGGGAGATGACAGTAATATACAAAGTTGAACTATGTCTTTAATATCTTCTAGTATTCTTCACAAAAATTCTTGAGATCTTGAATATAGCATTATGAATTAGTCGCAATGATATGTTCAGAAGCGTAGAGTTATACCTCTTCTCATGGTGAAGTGCAGACCCAAAAATTGGTGCACTAGACCACAATACCATTAGCAGAGGATACTTAACCAAACTTCTGATAGATCAACTTTTCGGTATAGTTAGTATTTGTACAGATAACACCAAAAAAATGCTTCGCCACAATGTTAACATCAATGACAACACTGGGTCAGCCAAATCAACCTATGCATGTACACTTCATGCTCATGTTTCCAAGCTATATCAACAATGATAGACTTCCAAACTTCCAACATCCTTATCAAGATCAAAAGAGGTAGAGAAGATGGATGGAAAGGAGAAGATGAATTGTATAGATAGGTGGAAATTTCATGAAAAGGGTATGGAAGATGAGACAACTTGCCCCCAAGTATAATAGTCCACATAGATAATTGATTTTACGCATGATGCTTGTTTGCCAAGTTTTCATCATGGTACTTATCCAAAGCACCACTGAAGTGGTTTTAACTATAGCACAATTTTTTTCTCTTTAATTTTTTTTTTCTGTTTTTCTTTTTTTATTTTTGTATGTCACACAAGATGCCTATTTGCCAAGTTTTCATCAAGGTGACAATTTTTTGTATTTTTTGTATTTTTTTATTTTTTTTTAATTTTTGAATTTTCTGGATAATCTTGATGTTTAAGATGATCACCAACTATTCTAGATCCTTTGATGGTTTTGATGTAGAGACGAGTGCCATGATATGCTAATAATGACCTTTATGAAGTATTTGACTTGTTAGCATCATGGCGCTTGCATATAACCCATTGATGTCATTGTGATCATTTTTTATACTAGAGTTGGCCTTATCAAAATACACACCTCATGATAGAATTCCATGAGAGTCATTACGATAAAGAGTTGTTTCCAAGATGTGATGAATTTGAGTAGGATTTTTAGACTTCAAGTGAGAGGTAAGATTATGACAGATGATGGTGGATGTGTTTGGCGGTTTGGATGTAGGAATTTTTATTTTCCAAACTTAGGGTAGTGGATGATGGGGTTTGGGTTTCTAACTGGGATAATGTTTGGAACCAACACTTTTATATGCCTTTCTTGATGACCATTTTGAAGGTGAAAATTTCTTATATGTGGGAAGCCTCTTTTCTTGTGGCTCCACATTTTGATTGAATATTTTATTTGGATTATTTTCTTTACTTGATCCATTTTTCTTTGGGATCCATTTTAAATTCATTTTTCCACTTGAATTTTCATTTAACTTAATTTCCTTTGAAATTTAATTTTTCACTTGGTATTTGTAATAATTTTATTTTTGTTGGTTCCAATTGGTAGGTTTAAGATATTGGGAATGATGGTTTATAGTATGGATGGAAGGAGTGTTGGCAGCAACCTTATGGTAAAGACTACTCGTGGCCCCATTTTGATGTTTGTACTAGATAAAGTTTCCCCAAATATCATGGAGGTACCACTAACATAATTTGATTTGTTGATTAAAACGCCTGTGGGCACTAGGAGGTGCAGCTTGGGAAGACTCCAGGGGATCCTATTCCACTGGAGGAGTAGCCTCCATAGTCGTTGCCGATGGAAGAGAAATCTCTTGAGGAGGGATAGGAGGAATAGAGATAGAGAAAGGGGTCTCAACCATGGGACCCTCTCCTTTGTCTACTTTAAAGTCGAGTGGAGGAATGGGAGGAGGCCTTAGAGCTTGAGATGCAAGAAAAACCCCATGTGATTTCTTCACCTTATCATACAGGGTGGGTCGAGGAACAGTCGGTAGAACCGAGAGTTGGAAGACTTGTGGTTTAGACTTCCACAACACGCGTGCCTTTCCTTTTTTATGCCAGGTGCACTAGGAGGAATAGAGGACACCATCGAAGGTTGTGAAGCTACATAAGAAGAGGGAGGAGAAGGCCTATGGGTGAGAGCTTGCTTGTCCTTAGCCTTCAATGGTGCAGAGGATGAGGCATCTTGTTGCACACACATAGAGGCCTTCATAGAGATAGCATGGGAAGAAGGTGAGAAGAAAAAATCAGAGATCGAACCTCCTATCTTGTACCTAAGTAGGCCTTGTAGAGAAAGTTCCCTTGAGGTGATAAGGGTCCAACTGGAGTAGGCTAGAAAGGGTCTAGAGAGAATCCTCCTCGTGACACAAGTGGTTTATATCTAGTGTCCTAGATAGTGTACATTGTGCCATCATAAGGAAATTTCAAACACTTGTGGATGAATGAGGTGATCGTATGCATGGATACTAGCCACAGAATGCCTAGTCTAACCCTAAATAGGTCAGATTTAGGTATCACAACAAATGGAACTTCAAGAGATTTAGGTATGACAGGGACCAACAAAGAGATAAAGCCAATAGGTGGGACAGAAAGACCATCATGGCTATGGATCATGGTCTATGACTCCTCATACTTCTCCTTGTGTAGATTATTTATGAAGAGGGTCTCCTCCATGATGACATTGACCTGACTAGTAGGGTCAACCATAATGCCAGTCACGATGTTATCATTGACTCGAGTCAGTATGTATAACAAAGAAGGTTCCTTGTTCAAAGGAAAGTCACATGGTGTGAATGTTATGTCGAGTGTCTTATCCACATGACCTAAAGGAGAAATATAAGTGAATAAAACCATGTTCTTTTATTCAGATGGGTTGGGATTAGCAGATGAAGAGGAAAGCATTATCAAGTTGGTAGAATGGGAAGGGAAAGGATATATGTATATCTATATCTAGTTGTTGGGCTTGGCTATAGATTTATTCACTTTTTTTTCTTACCATCAAGTCTGATGGTATCATTATCAATGTATTCTTGGATGACATGCCTAAGATGCACACATTATTTGATGTCATGACCGAAAACTTGGTGGTATTGACAAAATTTCTATGTGCCATACTAGTTAAGATAGGGTTCAGACATCGGTCTTATTTCTAGGAGGAAAATTAAACCATCTTTTAATAATTTTTAAAGAACATTCATGTAGGACTCAAATAACTTCATGAAGATTCTATTTCATCTTGTAGAGTTCTTTTCAGTAGGAATAGATACCACATCCAATACCACTTTATTCTTTTTTTATTCCCCAGAAACAAACATGGATAATCAATTATCCGAGCTAGAGGATGAGGAGGAATCCTCATACTATTTCACCATCTAGTGATATTCATGTAGTACATTACACAAATGAGCAAAGGAAGGATACTTCATCAAGAGGAATTTCTCTCTCAATGTCGGTAGTAGGTTTTTGATGAACACGTACTAAACATCAAAGTTCAGAAGGCCATAGGATATTTGGGAGAACAGAGATTGATGTTGAGAAATTAATCAGTTAATTTTACATGAGTTCCTTGCTTGCAATGGATGAGATCAGTGAAGGGAATATTTAGCCTAATGTTTGCCTAAAACTATTGTAAGAAATGATTTACCAAATACTCAAAAGCGAAGATGGAATTATTAGGAAGTGAGCAAAACCATTCCAACGTAGTATCCTTGAGGGATCTAGGAATAGCTTTGCTAAAAAAGCATCATGATAAAATAAATAGGTACATATGGCGGTAAAGGATGAGAAATGTTTTTGTAGGTCATCTTACCACTGTACTTGTCAAACTTAGGAATTTCTATCCATTGAAGGATGGGATTATTTAAAATAGAAAGGGATAGAGGAATAAGGCGATAATATAGTTGAGGCATGGATTGAGAAATGGAGCTAGTCAAGTTGGCCAACTACGATTGTATCAGTCCTATGTTTTGTAACAAAGAATTATGAACGAGATCAGGTGATCAAGTCTGACTAGTTGAGGTGGTGGGGATTTATGTTCCAAATGTAGGGATTTTAAATCCCAAAGGGAATCAATTCAATTTAATTCCATAACCATCCAAGGGCACTATGTTAGTATTATCAATAGCAAAAATGGAGGTAACAAAAGGACTTGTGTTTATCATATTCATGGACACTCCTGACATCAAAAAATACAGTTGGTGACCAGTGAATTTTTATTGAACATCTTGAGGGTTATCCAAGATAGAAGTGTACAAGGGGACATGGGTTTCCACTGTATTAGCAATCCCTTGAAACAACTCTAAACCTCTATGATCTGAAATAAGTAGATTTCTCAAACCATTAAGAAGAGGAGCATCTTGAGTGTATGAGTTTTCTTTTCCCACAAATTCTTCAAACTCTTTAAGTCTCTCTTCCAAATACTAGATCTTCTCAACAGGAACCCTAAGAGAAGAATCACAAGCTAGAGGAGAGGAAGATTTAGAAGGGGTGGTTGGTGGAGACTCCACTTGAACTTCAATTGATGGATGAGTGGAAATAAAAGGAGGGGAAAACTAGATGATAGTCCTATAGTGAATTTTTAAAAATCAAGACCTTGGCAAGGAGAATTGAACTATCTTCTAGAACCCATATCTAAGTGTCAATAAATTCTTCTAACTATGTGTCTGGAGGTACTGGACTAGGTTGTGAAACTCATAAAAAGTGTCACAACACTCTATCCAATACACGTCCTGACAAGAGAGGAGAAAATTTTCAACAAAACATAAAAGTAAGAATAGGTTCACGTTGGGCTCACCAAAATGTAATGGAGGAAAAATGAGTTTTGGTTATATTTTATGTTTTATGGAAGATTAAAGGATAAGAGTTTTAGAAATTGAGAAATTAGACTTCAGAGGTCTTGTTACCAAGCTCACTAGATTTCAACCAAGGATGACAACACGACACATAGACATCCCTATGATTTCAGTGTAGTCTCGTACAGACTGAAAATAGAAGTTGCTAATAGTGGCATCATAGAATCTACTAAATGTGTGGAGACTAAAATCTAAAGGCTATAATAAATTAAAAAAATAATAGAAACAAAATTAAATATGCATAGATTAAACAAGATGAAATAAAATGGCGAGATGGAAAAGAGGAAAAAAAAATCACAAGAGGTCCAACGCTATGAGGCTTCCCACAATGCTCCAAATCAACAACCTATACACACGAAGATGGGGGGAAATGTTGGGGTTGTTTAGGGGTTTGCCTTATTCAAGCCCTTGTGTACGTGTTCCCACCTCCATAGACAGCCAGATAGATAGATAGAAAAAAAATTAAACAAGAAATCAAATAGACAAGACAATAGACGAGTTAAAATGACAATATGCTATCAAAATAAAGACAATAATGTAATAAAAGAGAGTGTAGTTACCCTCCCTTAAGAAAACTAGTGATGTTGAAGGAGAGTATGTAACACCCGAGATGAGCCAAGAGAGCCAAAGAGCCGCTGTAGAAGCCAAAGATTAATAGAGCTTACAATAAAATGGTGTTGGAGGAGAATGAGAGTGATAATGAGAGCTAGAGTGAAAAGATTGAGAGAGTGAATTGAATGAATGAATTAGTGATTCAAATGGAAGAATATTTGGAAGAATTAAGAAAAGGAATGCAAGAGGGTTTTTTCAACATGTCTGCAATCATTTCAATATAAAAATAAATAAAAAATAAAATAAAAACATGTCTGCAACCACATAGGCGTTACACTTCATGGGAAAGTAGAAGTGTAATGTCCCAATGGCCACATAGTCACAAATATTTTTAGGACATTTGTGCATCATGCTAGTGTTCATAAAAAAAATTCACTCAAAGACTAAAAATAAAGGGGTTAGGGATTGGATTAAAGTTAGAAAAAATGGGAATTGCATTATCAACTTTAATTAGGCTAAAGGGGAGGTTATGAAATGAAAAATTGTACAGGGTGAAATTTGCGGCATTACACAAGAAAATAATTTCTATGGGGTGTAGCATGAAATGAAGCCCTTGAATCTAGTACCCATGAATCATCAAAATTATCTAGGGAAAGAATTAAAGCATTATCATCAAATTTACTTGCAACATTTTCTTTTGTGTTGTCCTCTTGATGTTTGTCTCCTTATTTTATCTTCTAATACTAGCAATCTTTCTTCAAGTGACCTAGTTTTCCATAGTACTAGCAATCCTTCCTTCCTCTGGATTGTGACCTTCTATTTTTAGATCTTCCTTGTTACTTCCCATGACCTCTAGGGACTATTCCTCTCTTTTGATCTTCCCTTATCTTCTACAATCAAAACATTACCTTATGTTGAAGTCTCACCTATACTCTTCCTTCAAATCTCCTCACTGAAGAATCACACCATCAACATCATCAAATTTCAATGTATTTGAACTAGAAATAAAGTTACTTACAACCATAACCAAGTTGTTCTAATTTTCTGGTAAAGAACATAAAACCAAGAGAGCTCAAACTTCTTCATCAAAACTAATATTTACAGAAGTTAATTGACTGGTAACTATATTAAATTCATTTAAATGGTTTGTTACAAAACCTTCTTCACCATTTTCATATTGAATAACCGCTTCATTAAGAATACCTTATTTTAAGTTGAGGGATTTTCATATAATTTTGTCAACATTTGCATCAATGCATCTATTATCTTTGCTTTGGATATGTTAAACACCACGGACAGTTCCAAACACAACTAAATACTTCCTAATGCTTTTTTATCCCACAATTTCCCATTCCTCATCTATCATTGATGACATTTTCTTTGCTTTCCCTTGCAATGGCCGCCACAAATATTTTTGATACAGGTAATCTTCCATCTACATTTTCGATAACTAATAATTTTGGCCACTGAACTTTTTAACCTTCAATTTCCCTTCCTCAAACATTTCTCCCACTCAATCATGAGACTCTCCTGCCAAACAATCAAACAACATTGCTCTAATACCAATTATTGGGATTTTCAACACGATAGAGCAATTAAATTTAATAATTAACCAATATAGATAACAAAATTAAATGATAGAATGAATTCATATGCACAAAAATTTTAATGTGGTTTACCCAATGTGGGTTATGTCCATAAACAAAAGTCTAAAAAATTTTAATGTGGTTTACCCAATGTGGGTTATGTCCATAAGCAAAAACAAGTTACATAAACATGCAACCATTTATATAACTGTGTGCAAATTCAAACACATTCGCAGTCTATATGCACACAACAAATTCTTGTTGCTACATGCTCCAAACACAATGTATTTTTGTACCCCCACACTACTACATGTTATTTTAATGCATGACCAACTAACATCAATTTCACACATTATTGTGTATTTTTCACATTCATATTGTGAATATTTGCATTCCATATCTACAACAGTAAATTGTTTGTTTCTGAGCAATTACAAACTAGTTTTTTAATAAAATTTATTTAGAAAATTCCCCTACACTCCCTAGCTAATTAATTTGGGAGAAACTATGGGTGCCAAAGTGGCCAAAATATTAACACCAAAGCATGATTAGGCTCCATAGACCAAGATGAATTGATATTTGTAGTCCATAAATGTACCTTGAAATCTACTCTTCATCATCCTTAACATGCCCAACTTGAATTTTTAGCTTGTAGAATTATTCTATGTAATCCTTGACTTTCATCTCCTTTTCTTTAAATTCTATAATTTTCTAAATAGGTGAGTTGATAATTTGTTGGCTAAAAATTAGCCTTTAAATTCATTACCATTCTATCCCATAACTTAATTTTATCCTTGTCTTTTCTTTGTCTCTTAGTTTTCATGTGATCCCACCATAGGGATGCATGTTCTTTCATCTTTTTCCATGCAAACTTCACCTTCTTCGAGTCCTTTATGGTTTCGAAATCAAAATACTTATTCACTTCAAAAATTCAATCTATAAGCTCTTTTGGATTTAAACTACTATTGTAACTAGGCAGATCCAACCATGGTTTGCTACTAATCTTAGACATTTCTCTCAAAAATATCCCTTCTAGTTCATTCATTTCATTCTCTATACCAAATTCGTGTTCTTTGTTTTCATCCTCACTAACATATTCTATGTGTACTCCTCTCCTTTGTGCTACCTCCATTGCATCCAATATTGCTATTATCCCTCTCAATATCTTTATGATTTCATCCATCCTGAGTCCCCTGCGTCTCTCTAGGGTGTCATACCTTCACAAGCCCTCTATAGTTGCAATCATTTCCTTTGTTCACCTACCCAAAACAAAATATTTTAGGGTTTCTCCTTGACACAATTCAATACCAACTCTGATACTAACTGATGTAGGTGAGATCTGGGAGTTTTATCAAATTTCCAAATCTAGTAGCTACAACTAAATTTTATTTTATTTTTGAAACACCAATTCAAACACAAACTTATTAAAAAAACAAGGAGAAAGATTATTTTTTATTTAAATTCATCTATATAAAATAACAAGCAATTTGGTTTCAATTTTATTCTTCACTCCTTTCCAAATTACAACACCCTATTTCATTTTTTTCTTGGTTTAATTCTCGTCACTATTATTCTAAGTCTCCTTACCATTCACTCCCTTTTTTTCTACTCTTCTCTTTTGTTTCAAATTACTTACTTCTTCATATGTTGCACCCTTCCTTTATCCTTCACTTTTTTGTGCCTTTATGCTCCTTGTGTGTTATCGTTTTCTTACTTTTCTCCTTATTTCTCTCTCCATTTGCTACAACCCTTGCATTCTCTTTTTTCCCCTTAAATCTACTCCCTTTTTTAACTTCCACGCCTACCTCAAACATATTTTATATGATTTTTCTTCCTCTTTCAAGTGACTTGGTGTATATTTTTTTTTGTACTGAACAACACACGTGGTTGGGAAAAAGAAAGTTAGTTTAGCTTATACTAGAGCCTCCTACAAGCCACCCCTTTTTAATGATTTCAAATTTTGATTAGAAATACATATTTAAAACTATATAATTCCAATCCTTCTACAATCATATTATTGATAAATTTGGCCACATTATGAAGACACATATCAATATTTTAATCTAGATGAATAATGGTCTTCTGTAATTTAATGAAATTACAAATTCCAGAAGATTTCAAGCAACGTTCATTTGAATCCTTGTAACACTAGAAAAAAATATGAAACAAGAAAAAAATCCTCATGAAATTCAAAAATAGAGGACTCTGAAACCAATAGTCATAACAAAAAGGGCACCAGAATGATAAAACTAAAAATTTGTGAGAATAAAAAAACTGTGTAGAATTGCTTGTGAACCTAGATGCTCTTGCATCACCAATATTGTACTATCTTATCTACTTCAAAATGACTTGTTAAATTGATTTTATACTTCTTGATTAAATTGTCTCTCATTGAGCTTTTCAAAATACACAACTAATTACCTTTAAATAACATCTCATTTTGAATCAAATAATCAAGCCACTTACAACTATCCATACTTACTGGCTCATTGCATTCTCTATGTTTTCACAAAATCAAGATTAGTTTCATACAAATTATTCGATTCTTATAATCTAACTACCTCTATCTTCATTTCAATTAGTAAATTATATCTCCTACTAAACACATCAACAACTTTGATTTTCTACTTCTATGCTTTTAACACAAAAGTATAACTTTACATAAGTTTTACCCATCTCACATGTTTCTAGTTTAATTTTTCTTGGCTACTTAAATACTGCAATGCTTGATGATGTATATAATACAAACTCTTTTCACAATAAGTAATGTCTCGAATACTCCAATGCTTGAATTGTGTCATAAAATTATTGATCATATATTGAGTATTTCCTTTCATCATTTACCTTTTCATTGAAATTTTCTATTGGTCTTCTTTCTTGGATTTATATTGCTCCAATTATATTTCCACTTGCATCAACCTGAAACAATTTGTCAAAATTTGGTAGTACTAGTACTTTTTATTCTATCACCTTTGTCTTCAATAACTCAAAATTTCTATCTACTCCTAATGTCCACTTGAATTCCTTGTTGTCTCCTCCCAGTCTCAAGTAATGGTGTCCAAATACTGTTGATATTTTTAACTTCCTATAGAACTTGGCAAACCATGAAAATATCTTGTCTCCAACATTCACCATTATAGGCCACTCAATAGTTATTTTGATTTTATTTGGATCCATCTTCAATCCCTCGACTGGAATTATAAATCTCAAGTATACCAATTTTTTTATAAAAATGCACTTCTTCATATTGATTAACAACTTTTTATCTCTCAACCTTTGCAATACTAACTTGATATGCTCTAGATGTTCCTTCATAAAATTCAAAGTGCTATCCAAATAAACAATCATAAATTTACGCAATTTTTTCTTCGATACCTCATTCATCAACTTCATAAATATACTCAATGTGTTAGTCAATCCAAAAGTATAATCAACCATTCATATAGTCTCTCTTTGTCCTAAATGTTATCTTTCATTCATCTCTCTCTAATTCTAATATGAAGATAACGACTCTTTAAATCAATCTTTCTAAAGTACTTTGCTTGATTGAAACAATCTATTGTTATTCATTGTCACATCCCGACTTTTAATGCTATGATTAATGATGTTTATTTGGATTAATTAATCATTAGTAATCATGCTTATTATGTTAAATTTAATGATTTTATATATTTGCAATATTGATGTAATATATATGTGCAATTTCATTTCGATTGTGAATATTGATTAAGCTATTGATGAAAATGTGAGTGCAAGTGTGTGCAAGTACCGACGAAGACAAGATCACAGTTGAGGGAGAGGTGACCTAGCTCCTTGGTTGTAAGTGGTATGAGGGGATTCTACGCACACACCACGTAGTTACATTATAGTTTGATTGTTTGTCATCATTTTTATAATATGAATATCGCACTTAAAAATGTAACTTGCTTGTGTGGAATTGTATTAATTGTAAGGTTGCGTTTAATTATTGAATCATTTGATTAATAATAATATTAGTTAATTGTTATTATGTGATATACTAATAGAATATTATTATATTACTAAAATTATTATAATTTGATATTATTATTAATATTATTAATTTGGTGGGGCGGGGAGCCTAGTTTGATTGGCTAAAGCATCCTGTTGCAGGTAAGAGGTCACGAGGTCTAGTCTCCCCTCAAACCTGTGGTATCGATCATGTGAAAGTATTATTATCAATATCATTATTATTTGATAAATTACTATTAGATGTATAATATAAATATTAATGATATTTACATGATATATTTATCTTTATTTTAATATTATCATTTTAACCACTTTTAAAATAAGTGAATAATTAAACTTAAGATAATGTTTAGAAAGGATAATGTTTTTAAATGATAAAAATGGAAAAAGATTAAAATTTGGTAAGAAGAGGATATGTGTGGGATTTAGAAGATAAAGATAAAACATTATCTTACATGTTTTTTTAAGCTCTCCTTTGTTTTTTTTAAAACTGCTTTGTAAGTTTAAAATAGAATCTCTATCTTTGGTGTGGAGGAGAGAGTTGAATGTGACGTAGGAAAGAAGGTGGGTTTAAAAAATAGAAAAAATTTATTTTAGAAACAAATAAAATAGAAACCTTTAATAGACACCTATATACAATGAACTCGCATTATTTTTTAGGAGAAAAATAACATTTATTTTTTTAGCAACAAGAATCTAATTTCTGTGCAAAAAGAATAACGGTTAGAAATTCCATTTGGGCTTAGCAGAGAGGTCATAGTGTTTTACTTTGATTATGCAAGTTTGAAGGCAATATTCAGTCTATTAGTAGTCATAGAAAGGGGTCAAATTGTTGTGGGAAGTGCAATTTATCATATTTAAAGTATTTTTGTGTATTATTTTTGTATGTAATAACTGATTTCTTTAATTAGTTATGTAAAATCTGAGTTTTCTATTTATTTCTTAATATTGTTCATAATTGGATTGAGATAAAAAATTGAATTTTCTTCCATTCTTTATCACTATTATTCTCGAATTGTTTGTAGATATTTAATATTTACATACAATCATGCATGTCGTGCATTTGAATGAATATGAAGAAATCCATCATGCATGATTTCAGTACTCAATTGGAAGTATAATAAGTACATCTAATGATAATGAAATTCAGTAATATGTTTATTGGGTCGATTTTCCATATGTGCAAAGCATATGTATCTACATGCACCCATGAACTATGTGTGGATGTATATAAATACACATACTCTTACTTATTGTAATACATGCATTTCATGTTATGTTATTGGATGAAAGAATGTTCATTCTCTCATATTGTCATTCTTCAATTTGAAAGTATAGGAAAATAAAGTTAGAACAAGATAATGAATGAAATGCTTGTAAATTCATGTGAAAAAGATTGTTTTATTCATCTTAGATGCTTAAGAACATTTATGTTCCAAATCTACTTTTATTCGTCATTAAGCATGGTAGATAAAACATTCAAAGTTAGTAAAAGCGCTTGCATGCAATAAATCATTTGATTTTTATCACATTACATGCATTTCTTAATCGTTATTGCATAGAAAGATCGTTAAGTTGTGTGTTGTGATTGTCCAATTGTGCATGTTGAGTTTCTTTTTCTATGCATGTGTATGTTTTGGAAAGCTTGGTTTTGGGATAGGGTGTCAAATGTGGAGTCACGGATAATGTGAATCTCTTTTCGGATTCACATTTTATTGCATGTACTTTGGCCAAACTCAAGTGTTCATTGAAAAAGATGAGTGTTGCCTAGCAAATCTATTATTTATTTATTCTTTGCACATCTGAGATTAGGAATATTCATGTAGATCAAGCTTGCACTAGGATTCCCTCCTGCTACTTGTCTCCAGGTTGCTAGGCACTTCGAGCAAGGTCGATGGTTCTTCATGTCAGGAAGAACTCCGAGGAAGCTACGGCTTCATGGTTGGACAGAAAAGCGCCTCAACTATGATCTCATCCCTCGATCTACGAGAAGACCAAGAGGTTATGGAAATCAGAGGACTTATGTTATTATATTTGAATTTCATGTATTGATTTATCAAGCATTTGTATTGTAATGGAATAGTTGTTTCCATGTTGTAAATGTACACTTGTCTAAAGGTACTTTATTATTTATTAATTTATGTATTTGATTACAAGGAGAGTTGTAATTAAATTTATATGACATTATTATTCATTTTATTAATTATGAGATTATGATTAAATTAATTTTGGTGGAAATATTAGTAAGGCTATAGAAGTCCTTACATCCATCCTCGGTAATGAAAATCTATACTTGATTATGATCTTATTGATTGCTCTAAAATCTATACACCTTCATTCACCATCCTTCTCTAGTGCTAGTACTATGAATATTGCACAAGGGATCACTCTCCCTTTCTAATCAACACTTTCCTAATAACTCTTGCATTTATTGATTCAATTCTTTTTTTTTTGGCTAGTGTCATCCTATGCATTGCTTTATTTTGTAAGCTTACTCATATGATGACTGATAAGTTTCTTACTGACCCGATAATTCATCTAGCATATTATCTTATATAACATCCTTATATTTTGTTAGCAATTATAATATCTTTTTATATAGTATCTTATCTTCATATGCAATATTGCCTTTTGTACTTATGGTGCCACATACTCTTGGAATCAATTCAAAACACACATTTTCATGTTGAATTGGTTAGAAACTCAATAACATTCCTTGTCTTAGAAGATCAAGAATTACTAGCCAATATGGAATAAACACAACTAGGTAAGTAACATTGGTGAATAGGGTGGCAGACCATTGCCTTGATCGTCTTATCCAAACTAAAAAGTGGGGCAAGGGCCTAAGCTTCCTCTTATTGTGATCAAGGTGGGGTGGTGGTGAGTACGGATTATGATGATTACTGGAACTTTAATGACCTACCTAGTTGAGGGCTTCCCACAATAATACACTACCTACACCATATTAGCAGGCTTTTTGGGAGAGCTCCTATCCATATAGATGTAGTTAAAGGTGTATTTGAACATTCAAAAGATTTGAGAGATTGGGGGGCCTTCTTTCTTCATATATTTTGGATGCAACCACACCTCCAACTAGTCGATTCAAGAAGCGTTGGAGGGGTTTGAGTCTCCAAACAACTCCTTATTTTAAAAAATGCTAGAGGGTTAAGTTTGTGTTCAATGGAGATAATTAGCCGATAGGCTTTACCTTTGGGATCGCGAGTGCAGTGTTCACCTGAAAACCTGTCTCACGCCTGAAACAAGAACGCCCGCCGTCAAGCAGTGTCTGGTTCACTGCATCGGCAACTGTCAAGTGCAGGGCACAGTTTTTGCATGCCATTCGTGGCTCTCAATTTTGTGTCGTCGGTAAAGTTTGCTGAGCCGGATTTGCTACATGACCGCGTGACCGCCGTGACCGCTGAGGGGGTAAAATTTTAGTCTTGTTGGCAGCTATGGGTAAATCCACCACATTCTTTCTGAACCTCCTACAGAGCTTCTTGTTGGGCGGCAATATTTCTTGTGAATCTGCATTGGAGTTGCTTCATCACCGCCGATATGGGCTATAAATATGCTGCAGACTGTTAACCCTAAATCGCGGTAGCTTGCAGGTCCACTTTTTGTTTACTGTGAATAGATTGAAGTAATAGCTCTAGGGAGATTGATTTCGGTTTGTCTCATTTTTAAAAAAATCTGCTCTTGTAGGGTTTTGTAATATTTTTCCTGCAAACTCTGCTCATTTTGGCTTACCGCCACCGTTGAGAGCGCGACACAATTTTTGCAGAATCTCAAGGTAAGGTTAAATGGCCTTCAAGGTGGTTTGTGTAATTTGGTAACCCTTCTACAGAGTTTTGTATCTTTTTGTTTGCATATTCCCTCCTGCATTTCAATTGGTGTGTGGATGATTGTCAAATGAAATCTTATGTTGGATGTCCATATCTCGTCCCAAAGCTCCCATCTCCAGCATGGTCGAAGCACATTACATGCATTCCCAAACATCACTAAATTCTCTAATTTATGTTTATTGAATTCACATTGCCCTAAATCTCCTAATGAATCTCCAGGCCTCCAATCCCCCTTTAGTGAGTAGGTGAGCAGTTGGTTGAACGGTTGGGTTGAGAGGGCTCCATCTGTACTCAAAGGGGAACTCGCTATCGACCACAGAGATAGTTTCCACACCCACAATTTCAGTTGGGTTCCTCGACCGCTCGCTCGGCCCCAAGATAGGCCCGGGGTGGGTGGGAGGAGATAGTGCCGGCCTCTAGGAATGCACATGATCTCATGTAATTTACCATACAATAATTTTTTCTAATTTTCTTCAAAACAAATATCATCTTATAGGACGCCTGCAATAACATTATGAGAAGTATATACATCTGCTCACAATCAATGCATGCGAATTGGCAGCTAATTGATAGGGTTCCTTGTAGTTTCCACCTTCTTAGATGTATGCATGACATGTAAAAACAATTGTGCATGAAAGGAAGCTCTCATAACACCATTTGAGCTTAATTTTTTTCCTTAACAACGCATATGCTTGACCCTTCAATGGATTATAGGTAACAATGTACTTTTCTTTCTCAGTTTTCTCCAATCTGTTATTTAAAATGGGATTTCTACTACCCGCTCCTATGCAAAACTCAGTTGATTGTGATGGTTTTCTCTGCTGCCACTTAACTCATAGCTGCTACCCATGCTTATCACTATGATAATTGTCTCTTTTTTCTATCAATCTCATAATATTGTTGAATCCTCTCTTTGTTTTATTACTTTCTCCTATCCACATTCCATATCCATTTGTCACTATTTTATTTCTTTGAGGTGTTTTAAGTAGCATGGTTCCTGCCTGCAGCTTTAAATTCTATAAGTGGAAGAGCCCAAACTATTGATTTGGTTTAGCAATGAAAACTTCCCAGAGGCTGCTTCACATTATAGATATAAAAAATTGTAGTTTTTCTTTGTTTTGCACTTCTCCAGTGCCCTTATTATCCCTGTCCATAATTTCCAATCCCTTTTCTTCGGGGAAATTTCCTCAGACCATTCGTGGTTAGTAGTTCAAACCTTCTTTTCCTTCCAGTTTCCAACCCTTGAGACATATCTAGAAATAATGGAACACCTTTGTAAAATTATATGTAACAACACAAGGGCATTTGCATAATTAACCCAAAAAAGAGAGAAAATATTGAGATCAGCATCCACACATTTTTCTAAAAGTAATAGAGAGCATCTAGTGAATTGCCTTCCTCACTACCTTCACTCAAACCTTCACTTCCACTGTCCCCACTTATTATTATAGCTTATCAATGTCAATTTTCTAATTTAGCAGTCTTCAATACCTATTATTTTGGATCGATTAACAAAAAATGATTTATTGTGTTTCACTATGTATCAATATTAAATTTTTGTACAAAAGAGGACATGC
>CM021102.1:62781533-62998075 GCA_007115665.2 Sequoiadendron giganteum
AGTCGATTATTAAATGATGTATCACTGAAAATGAAGTGCAAAGATGCAAGAAGCACTCTCCCCACTGTCAAAATATCCAAGTAATCTCCAAAACACCCATCGGGCCAAATCTGGAATAATGAAAAACCTGGGACAGATACAGAAAAAAGTGCATGGACAGCAACATAGAGCTCCTCAATACCATTCCAACGCCGCAAAGATAGCGAAAATCGGAGATCGTGGCAAAAAGTTATGAGCTCGGAAGCATAAAAAGTACATCTGAATTCAACCAGAAATAAATGCAGTAAAACAGGAAAATACTGAAAAATAAACTGCACCAAATGAAAGTGCTCGGAACCAGCTTTCCGGCGATATCTCGTTTGCCCGATTTCGATACCGTATGCCCAAGTTATGCCAAAAACAAAAAAACTGCTCTTTTAGGGCAAACTAGGGTTAGGAGGGGCAAGGAGGGGCCGTACAGACGCTGACGTCATGCTGATGTCAGCGGTTCACAGACATAAATTTGACGGCCTGGAGGCCGTCGTCGCAAAAATCCGGCCCCCCTGCAAAAAAAATTTGGCCACTGGTCACCCATGTGACCGTGGGCGCAGAAATGGGGGCTGGGCGGAGCCCCTGGTTCTCCATGCGACCGGGCGCTGTGGACAGGGAGCCCTCAGGGGCTGAGCAGGGTTGGCAACCGGATGGGGGAGCCACCGGCGGTGGTGGCGGGCCGGTGGCCGCCCGGTGGCCGCCCGGTGGCGGGAGCGGTTTGAACTGGAGGCGCCAGCACAGAACCCGAGATCGGCCTTTTTTTAATTGTTTTTTTCGATTTTCGTGCCTCGTGAAGCGTGCTGGGGAGGCCGTACGGCTTCCCTAGCAAAAAAATTTTGCCTCAGAAACCAACTGCTCAAAAATGGACGATTTGACAGGCGTTTCTAGGGTTTTGGGGCGCTGCGAACGCGATGGCGACGTCCGTTTGAGCCCATAGTGTCCCGAAAATTTGGCTACCCCCAGATCTTGCAAAAAACGATGCCTGTGGAAACCCTTGCACTTGAAACTCACTGAGAAGCCATATCTTCAGATCACGAACAGGCAGCGGCAGGTCTGGAGCTCTGATACCATGTTAGAATCCAAGATCACCTGCATGCAAATGGATACCTGTCACATGCAAAAGACATGCAAAACCAAGAAGATGTTCTGCAAACCTCAAAGTGTAAAATGCATTATTAGAATCTCAGTTATTACAAAGAGATCAATCCTTATGAAGGAGATCAAGAAACCCTAAAAGGGAAACCCTAAATGAAACCCTAGTGTGCACACTTAATAATTAATCAATTATTAATGTGCCTAAGTTTAGCTTAAGCAACTAGAGGAATAAGTGACTTAATTAATTAACCAGTATGATGTAATTAATTAAGCGTGATAAAATTATTACTCTAACAGAGGAGTACACATAGAATATGTTAGTGAGGATGAAAACAAAGAACACGAATTTGGTATAGAGAATGAAATGAATGAACTAGAAGGGATATTTTTGAGAGAAATGTCTAAGATTAGTAGCAAACCATGGTTGGATCTGCCTAGTTACAATAGTAGTTTAAATCCAAAAGAGCTTATAGATTGAATTTTTGAAGTGAATAAGTATTTTGATTTCGAAACCATAAAGGACTCGAAGAAGGTGAAGTTTGCATGGAAAAAGATGAAAGAACATGCATCCCTATGGTGGGATCACATGAAAACTAAGAGACAAAGAAAAGACAAGGATAAAATTAAGTTATGGGATAGAATGGTAATGAATTTAAAGGCTAATTTTTAGCCAACAAATTATCAACTCACCTATTTAGAAAATTATAGAATTTAAAGAAAAGGAGATGAAAGTCAAGGATTACATAGAATAATTCTACAAGCTAAAAATTCAAGTTGGGCATGTTAAGGATGATGAAGAGTAGATTTCAAGGTACATTTATGGACTACAAATATCAATTCATCTTGGTCTATGGAGCCTAATCATGCTTTGGTGTTAATATTTTGGCCACTTTGGCACCCATAGTTTCTCCCAAATTAATTAGCTAGGGAGTGTAGGGGAATTTTCTAAATAAATTTTATTAAAAAACTAGTTTGTAATTGCTCAGAAACAAACAATTTACTGTTGTAGATATGGAATGCAAATATTCACAATATGAATGTGAAAAATACACAATAATGTGTGAAATTGATGTTAGTTGGTCATGCATTAAAATAACATGTAGTAGTGTGGGGGTACAAAAATACATTGTGTTTGGAGCATGTAGCAACAAGAATTTGTTGTGTGCATATAGACTGCGAATGTGTTTGAATTTGCACACAGTTATATAAATGGTTGCATGTTTATGTAACTTGTTTTTGCTTATGGACA
Source organism: Sequoiadendron giganteum (assembly GCA_007115665.2). Classification (NCBI taxonomy): domain Eukaryota; kingdom Viridiplantae; phylum Streptophyta; class Pinopsida; order Cupressales; family Cupressaceae; genus Sequoiadendron; species Sequoiadendron giganteum. The sequence goes on from CM021102.1 coordinate 62,783,908, forward strand.
TAACCCACATTGGGTAAACCACATTAAAATTTTTTAGACTTTTGTTTATGGACATAACCCACATTGGGTAAACCACATTAAAATTTTTGTGCATATGAATTCATTCTATCATTTAATTTTGTTATCTATATTGGTTAATTATTAAATTTAATTGCTCTATCGTGTTGAAAATCCCAATAATTGGTATTAGAGCAATGTTGTTTGATTGTTTGGCAGGAGAGTCTCATGATTGAGTGGGAGAAATGTTTGAGGAAGGGAAATTGAAGGTTAAAAAGTTCAGTGGCCAAAATTATTAGTTATCGAAAATGTAGATGGAAGATTACCTGTATCAAAAATATTTGTGGCGGCCATTGCAAGGGAAAGCAAAGAAAATGTCATCAATGATAGATGAGGAATGGGAAATTGTGGGATAAAAAAGCATTAGGAAGTATTTAGTTGTGTTTGGAACTGTCCGTGGTGTTTAACATATCCAAAGCAAAGATAATAGATGCATTGATGCAAATGTTGACAAAATTATATGAAAATCCCTCAACTTAAAATAAGGTATTCTTAATGAAGCGGTTATTCAATATGAAAATGGTGAAGAAGGTTTTGTAACAAACCATTTAAATGAATTTAATATAGTTACCAGTCAATTAACTTCTGTAAATATTAGTTTTGATGAAGAAGTTTGAGCTCTCTTGGTTTTATGTTCTTTACCAGAAAATTAGAACAACTTGGTTATGGTTGTAAGTAACTTTATTTCTAGTTCAAATACATTGAAATTTGATGATGTTGATGGTGTGATTCTTCAGTGAGGAGATTTGAAGGAAGAGTATAGGTGAGACTTCAACATAAGGTAATGTTTTGATTGTAGAAGATAAGGGAAGATCAAAAGAGAGGAATAGTCCCTAGAGGTCATGGGAAGTAACAAGGAAGATCTAAAAATAGAAGGTCACAATCCAGAGGAAGGAAGGATTGCTAGTACTATGGAAAACTAGGTCACTTGAAGAAAGATTGCTAGTATTAGAAGATAAAATAAGGAGACAAACATCAAGAGGACAACACAAAAGAAAATGTTGCAAGTAAATTTGATGATAATGCTTTAATTCTTTCCCTAGATAATTTTGATGATTCATGGGTACTAGATTCAAGGGCTTCATTTCATGCTACACCCCATAGAAATTATTTTCTTGTGTAATGCCGCAAATTTCACCCTGTACAATTTTTCATTTCATAACCTCCCCTTTAGCCTAATTAAAGTTGATAATGCAATTCCCATTTTTTCTAACTTTAATCCAATCCCTAACCCCTTTATTTTTAGTCTTTGAGTGAATTTTTTTTATGAACACTAGCATGATGCACAAATGTCCTAAAAATATTTGTGACTATGTGGCCATTGGGACATTACACTTCTACTTTCCCATGAAGTGTAACGCCTATGTGGTTGCAGACATGTTTTTATTTTATTTTTTATTTATTTTTATATTGAAATGATTGCAGACATGTTGAAAAAACCCTCTTGCATTCCTTTTCTTAATTCTTCCAAATATTCTTCCATTTGAATCACTAATTCATTCATTCAATTCACTCTCTCAATCTTTTCACTCTAGCTCTCATTATCACTCTCATTCTCCTCCAACACCATTTTATTGTAAGCTCTATTAATCTTTGGCTTCTACAGCGGCTCTTTGGCTCTCTTGGCTCATCTCGGGTGTTACATACTCTCCTTCAACATCACTAGTTTTCTTAAGGGAGGGTAACTACACTCTCTTTTATTACATTATTGTCTTTATTTTGATAGCATATTGTCATTTTAACTCGTCTATTGTCTTGTCTATTTGATTTCTTGTTTAATTTTTTTTCTATCTATCTATCTGGCTGTCTATGGAGGTGGGAACACGTACACAAGGGCTTGAATAAGGCAAACCCCTAAACAACCCCAACATTTCCCCCCATCTTCGTGTGTATAGGTTGTTGATTTGGAGCATTGTGGGAAGCCTCATAGCGTTGGACCTCTTGTGATTTTTTTTTCCTCTTTTCCATCTCGCCATTTTATTTCATCTTGTTTAATCTATGCATATTTAATTTTGTTTCTATTATTTTTTTAATTTATTATAGCCTTTAGATTTTAGTCTCCACACATTTAGTAGATTCTATGATGCCACTATTAGCAACTTCTATTTTCAGTCTGTACGAGACTACACTGAAATCATAGGGATGTCTATGTGTCGTGTTGTCATCCTTGGTTGAAATCTAGTGAGCTTGGTAACAAGACCTCTGAAGTCTAATTTCTCAATTTCTAAAACTCTTATCCTTTAATCTTCCATAAAACATAAAATATAACCAAAACTCATTTTTCCTCCATTACATTTTGGTGAGCCCAACGTGAACCTATTCTTACTTTTATGTTTTGTTGAAAATTTTCTCCTCTCTTGTCAGGACGTGTATTGGATAGAGTGTTGTGACACTTTTTATGAGTTTCACAACCTAGTCCAGTACCTCCAGACACATAGTTAGAAGAATTTATTGACACTTAGATATGGGTTCTAGAAGATAGTTCAATTCTCCTTGCCAAGGTCTTGATTTTTAAAAATTCACTATAGGACTATCATCTAGTTTTCCCCTCCTTTTATTTCCACTCATCCATCAATTGAAGTTCAAGTGGAGTCTCCACCAACCACCCCTTCTAAATCTTCCTCTCCTCTAGCTTGTGATTCTTCTCTTAGGGTTCCTGTTGAGAAGATCTAGTATTTGGAAGAGAGACTTAAAGAGTTTGAAGAATTTGTGGGAAAAGAAAACTCATACACTCAAGATGCTCCTCTTCTTAATGGTTTGAGAAATCTACTTATTTCAGATCATAGAGGTTTAGAGTTGTTTCAAGGGATTGCTAATACAGTGGAAACCCATGTCCCCTTGTACACTTCTATCTTGGATAACCCTCAAGATGTTCAATAAAAATTCACTGGTCACCAACTGTATTTTTTGATGTCAGGAGTGTCCATGAATATGATAAACACAAGTCCTTTTGTTACCTCCATTTTTGCTATTGATAATACTAACATAGTGCCCTTGGATGGTTATGGAATTAAATTGAATTGATTCCCTTTGGGATTTAAAATCCCTACATTTGGAACATAAATCCCCACCACCTCAACTAGTCAGACTTGATCACCTGATCTCGTTCATAATTCTTTGTTACAAAACATAGGACTGATACAATCGTAGTTGGCCAACTTGACTAGCTCCATTTCTCAATCCATGCCTCAACTATATTATCGCCTTATTCCTCTATCCCTTTCTATTTTAAATAATCCCATCCTTCAATGGATAGAAATTCCTAAGTTTGACAAGTACAGTGGTAAGATGACCTACAAAAACATTTCTCATCCTTTACCGCCATATGTACCTATTTATTTTATCATGATGCTTTTTTAGCAAAGCTATTCCTAGATCCCTCAAGGATACTACGTTGGAATGGTTTTGCTCACTTCCTAATAATTCCATCTTCGCTTTTGAGTATTTGGTAAATCATTTCTTACAATAGTTTTAGGCAAACATTAGGCTAAATATTCCCTTCACTGATCTCATCCATTGCAAGCAAGGAACTCATGTAAAATTAACTGATTAATTTCTCAACATCAATCTCTGTTCTCCCAAATATCCTATGGCCTTCTGAACTTTGATGTTTAGTACGTGTTCATCAAAAACCTACTACCGACATTGAGAGAGAAATTCCTCTTGATGAAGTATCCTTCCTTTGCTCATTTGTGTAATGTACTACATGAATATCACTAGATGGTGAAATAGTATGAGGATTCCTCCTCATCCTCTAGCTCGGATAATTGATTATCCATGTTTGTTTCTGGGGAATAAAAAAAGAATAAAGTGGTATTGGATGTGGTATCTATTCCTACTGAAAAGAACTCTACAAGATGAAATAGAATCTTCATGAAGTTATTTGAGTCCTACATGAATGTTCTTTAAAAATTATTAAAAGATGGTTTAATTTTCCTCCTAGAAATAAGACCGATGTCTGAACCCTATCTTAACTAGTATGGCACATAGAAATTTTGTCAATACCACCAAGTTTTCGGTCATGACATCAAATAATGTGTGCATCTTAGGCATGTCATCCAAGAATACATTGATAATGATACCATCAGACTTGATGGTAAGAAAAAAAAGTGAATAAATCTATAGCCAAGCCCAACAACTAGATATAGATATACATATATCCTTTCCCTTCCCATTCTACCAACTTGATAATGCTTTCCTCTTCATCTGCTAATCCCAACCCATCTGAATAAAAGAACATGGTTTTATTCACTTATATTTCTCCTTTAGGTCATGTGGATAAGACACTCGACATAACATTCACACCATGTGACTTTCCTTTGAACAAGGAACCTTCTTTGTTATACATACTGACTCGAGTCAATGATAACATCGTGACTGGCATTATGGTTGACCCTACTAGTCAGGTCAATGTCATCATGGAGGAGACCCTCTTCATAAATAATCTACACAAGGAGAAGTATGAGGAGTCATAGACCATGATCCATAGCCATGATGGTCTTTCTGTCCCACCTATTGGCTTTATCTCTTTGTTGGTCCCTGTCATACCTAAATCTCTTGAAGTTCCATTTGTTGTGATACCTAAATCTGACCTATTTAGGGTTAGACTAGGCATTCTGTGGCTAGTATCCATGCATACGATCACCTCATTCATCCACAAGTGTTTGAAATTTCCTTATGATGGCACAATGTACACTATCTAGGACACTAGATATAAACCACTTGTGTCACGAGGAGGATTCTCTCTAGACCCTTTCTAGCCTACTCCAGTTGGACCCTTATCACCTCAAGGGAACTTTCTCTACAAGGCCTACTTAGGTACAAGATAGGAGGTTCGATCTCTGATTTTTTCTTCTCACCTTCTTCCCATGCTATCTCTATGAAGGCCTCTATGTGTGTGCAACAAGATGCCTCATCCTCTGCACCATTGAAGGCTAAGGACAAGCAAGCTCTCACCCATAGGCCTTCTCCTCCCTCTTCTTATGTAGCTTCACAACCTTCGATGGTGTCCTCTATTCCTCCTAGTGCACCTGGCATAAAAAAGGAAAGGCACGCGTGTTGTGGAAGTCTAAACCACAAGTCTTCCAACTCTCGGTTCTACCGACTGTTCCTCGACCCACCCTGTATGATAAGGTGAAGAAATCACATGGGGTTTTTCTTGCATCTCAAGCTCTAAGGCCTCCTCCCATTCCTCCACTCGACTTTAAAGTAGACAAAGGAGAGGGTCCCATGGTTGAGACCCCTTTCTCTATCTCTATTCCTCCTATCCCTCCTCAAGAGATTTCTCTTCCATCGGCAACGACTATGGAGGCTACTCCTCCAGTGGAATAGGATCCCCTGGAGTCTTCCCAAGCTGCACCTCCTAGTGCCCACAGGCGTTTTAATCAACAAATCAAATTATGTTAGTGGTACCTCCATGATATTTGGGGAAACTTTATCTAGTACAAACATCAAAATGGGGCCACGAGTAGTCTTTACCATAAGGTTGCTGCCAACACTCCTTCCATCCATACTATAAACCATCATTCCCAATATCTTAAACCTACCAATTGGAACCAACAAAAATAAAATTATTACAAATACCAAGTGAAAAATTAAATTTCAAAGGAAATTAAGTTAAATGAAAATTCAAGTGGAAAAATGAATTTAAAATGGATCCCAAAGAAAAATGGATCAAGTAAAGAAAATAATCCAAATAAAATATTCAATCAAAATGTGGAGCCACAAGAAAAGAGGCTTCCCACATATAAGAAATTTTCACCTTCAAAATGGTCATCAAGAAAGGCATATAAAAGTGTTGGTTCCAAACATTATCCCAGTTAGAAACCCAAACCCCATCATCCACTACCCTAAGTTTGGAAAATAAAAATTCCTACATCCAAACCGCCAAACACATCCACCATCATCTGTCATAATCTTACCTCTCACTTGAAGTCTAAAAATCCTACTCAAATTCATCACATCTTGGAAACAACTCTTTATCGTAATGACTCTCATGGAATTCTATCATGAGGTGTGTATTTTGATAAGGCCAACTCTAGTATAAAAAATGATCACAATGACATCAATGGGTTATATGCAAGCGCCATGATGCTAACAAGTCAAATACTTCATAAAGGTCATTATTAGCATATCATGGCACTCGTCTCTACATCAAAACCATCAAAGGATCTAGAATAGTTGGTGATCATCTTAAACATCAAGATTATCCAGAAAATTCAAAAATTAAAAAAAAATAAAAAAATACAAAAAATACAAAAAATTGTCACCTTGATGAAAACTTGGCAAATAGGCATCTTGTGTGACATACAAAAATAAAAAAAGAAAAACAGAAAAAAAAAATTAAAGAGAAAAAAATTGTGCTATAGTTAAAACCACTTCAGTGGTGCTTTGGATAAGTACCATGATGAAAACTTGGCAAACAAGCATCATGCGTAAAATCAATTATCTATGTGGACTATTATACTTGGGGGCAAGTTGTCTCATCTTCCATACCCTTTTCATGAAATTTCCACCTATCTATACAATTCATCTTCTCCTTTCCATCCATCTTCTCTACCTCTTTTGATCTTGATAAGGATGTTGGAAGTTTGGAAGTCTATCATTGTTGATATAGCTTGGAAACATGAGCATGAAGTGTACATGCATAGGTTGATTTGGCTGACCCAGTGTTGTCATTGATGTTAACATTGTGGCGAAGCATTTTTTTGGTGTTATCTGTACAAATACTAACTATACCGAAAAGTTGATCTATCAGAAGTTTGGTTAAGTATCCTCTGCTAATGGTATTGTGGTCTAGTGCACCAATTTTTGGGTCTGCACTTCACCATGAGAAGAGGTATAACTCTACGCTTCTGAACATATCATTGCGACTAATTCATAATGCTATATTCAAGATCTCAAGAATTTTTGTGAAGAATACTAGAAGATATTAAAGACATAGTTCAACTTTGTATATTACTGTCATCTCCCTGATTAGTATAACAGCGTGAGAGATTCCACATTTTCTTGAGAAGGATGTTTTGATATTTTGGTTCTAAAAGTGGTTCTCTCATGTCGACAAAAAGAGAAATTGAAGAAATATTGAATTTGGAAGGTATTTATTATGAAAGTGTATGTTATATTAGTTTGGATTTATTTTAGGTCCACGCCAACTTGAAATTGAGTATTATACATTTTTCTTGAGTGAAAAGATGATTTTGAATCTTGTGTGGTGCTGACAAGAGCTATTTTGGAATGTTTTGTTTACATCTAATTAGGCTGACCTAATTGATGTGTGTGGTTATATTTGGGCATATATGAGATATTTTGGAATTGAGGAGTGTGAATATAAGTGAAGGTGCAAGCGTAAATGACATATCGGATGTGAGTGGTCTTGTATGATGTGAACATGCGAATGCAGTGGTAAGAGTTCCAAAGAAAAGTTGTTGTGCGGCTGCTAAGAAAATTAGTTCTTCATATTCAAAGCTTCAAAGGAAATGAAATACAACACAAGAGAGGTGCACTTTCCATTAGTTCACACTTTGGCAGTGACCCACATTTTTTTTTTGTATTGCACTTAACTCTAGTTGTGAGCCTTATAAGGACAGTGTGTCCTAGCAGTGAGCCCTTGCAATATACTATATTCAGATATAATATATTATGAGCTAATCCTCACCGTGGTTTTTCTATTTTTGGGTTTTCCACGTAAAAATCCTAGTGTTCACGTGTTTTTGGATTTTTGGATGATTCATGCTTTCATTTATTATTTCAGTTAATATGGTTTGGTGATTGAATTTTTTGTGTTCAAAAATTTATAGAGTATTGATTCACCCCCCCTCTTAGTACTTTGAATGTTCAAAAATTGGTATCAGAGCTTGTTCCTTCAGAAAAAGCCTAATAGCTTGAGGAAGATCTTGGATGTTTGAACACATGGTAGACAAGAAGTGTCCTATTCCTCCAAAAGAAATTTTTGTAATTGAATATTTAGAAGATGACTACATGCTTGACAAAGAAGAACTTAAGGTTGCTCTTGAAGATCTTGACAGAGTTGAAACTGAGAATAAAAACTTGAAGGAAAACCTAGAAGAAGCAAATGAATGCATCAAGAAACTGAGAGAACAAATTAGAAAATTTAGAGAAAGACATAGGGAAGTCAATATATAGCTAAATCAAGAAAATGAAGAGATCATTGGACTAAAAGTGCAAAAAAAAAAAAAAAAGAGGATTGAGGAATGTCTGAATAGAATGGTACAAAACAAGATCAAGGAATTGTCTAGACTTGAATCAAGAAGTGGTGAATCTTAGATATGATCTGGAAAAGGCAAGGATACATGAGGAGAAATTCAAAATAAGTACTACAATTCTTGATGAATTACTTGCAATACATAAACCCTCTAAGGACAAAGGTGGTTTGGGACTTGAAGATAAACAAAGTTCAAAGGGAAATCTGACATCTATCAAGGCTTAAAATCAGAAGGAAGTTCAAGGCAATAGGAGACAATTCAGAAATCAAAGAAGCAATGCTAGAAGACCTCTTGCTAGACAACCTAATGCTCAAAGGTACCCATCTTTCAATGGTATTTAATTTTTATGCAATAAATATGGACATAAAGCAATAGAATGTAGGAGTAGAATGAATCAAAATGTTGGATTCTTCTCTAGACAATGTTTTGCATGCAAGACATTTGGACATAGAATTACTGAGTGCAAAAGTCAGATGATGAATAGATATAATATAGGGATAATGTTTCAATATTTCAATGGCTACTATTATACATGCAATGTATTTGGACATAAGACTAACCAGTGTAGATTAAGGATGAATATAAGTCAGTTCGGTCAAAAAAATATTGTGTGCTACAATTGTAACAAGCCTGGACACATTTCAAGATTATGCATAAGAGAAATAAAAGACAGTCTAATCCGATAAAGAGGAATGAATCAGTGAAGAAAGTTAATCCTACCGAGATTAAGAAGGAAATGGAAAAGATATGGAGACAGAAAGATGAGTCTAAGAATAAAGATGAATCAGGAATTTCAAATGCATCTGTACCTACCTCTGGTATAGATAATTCTACTAAAAAATAAGCCCATGCCAAGGCTTAGGGAATGCAATAATAGAAAATTCTAATAACCCTTGTGAAATATGAGATTCCATGACTTGGCATGAAGATATGTATTGGAAAAGGAATTCCTAAAGCTATAGAAGAAAGTTGCGGAAGGAAATATTGTGATGTGAAAGTTTGCAGAGCATATGTAGATTATTTGTGGATACAAGGTTTTAGGGTTTAATAGCTTTTTTTTAGCATTTATTGATACGGGTCAAATCATGGAGTTAAAAACATATTTGAGAAGATGAATTCATTTGATGCAAAGGGAATAAAAATTGAAGAAGAGGAAGTGGATTTGCTTCGTGTTCCAAAAGCAAAACATCAAAACCCTAATCTTCACGAAAGAAAATTCAAGAGGTATTTTTCTTACATAATTCTTTTCTAGAATTTTAATCTTTAATGAAATGGATGGTTCAAAGGTAGTAAATGTCTCAGATAGACCACAAATTATATTGAAGAAGTATTCCTTAAAAAATCTATCAGAAGACTCGACGAGTGCATTTTCTTGCACTCCCCTTAAAGTTTCACCTACTGAGTATATCTACACATACATATATGGAAAAATAGAAGAAATTTCCTTTGTTAGATTGAGTATGTTGTGGATAAATGAATTGGAAGAAAGTTATAATACCATCAAACCAAAATTTAAAACCCTATTTGATAAGAAATTGGATGTATGGTAGAAATTTCCAATGTTTGAATTCGACAAGAAGTACATTAGGATTGCACTGAGCAGGATTCATGACGAGTCTATTTGGATTGATGGTGCACACTCGATAACTAGGGAATCAATAAGGGATGTGACTAGTTTGTGGTCCTCCATATCATTTCTAAGGCAGAAGTCTATCAATGACCAATAATTAATTGAAGACTCATGAAACTCTTCAAGGAAAAGAACTTATTTTGAGTACATTTGGAAATTCGACTATTTGGTATGCCGCAATGATTGTTGGACATAAAATTTGTCTACCTAACAATGGCCATACAGTTTCAACTGCTGCTTCTCACATTGCATTTGACATGATTGAGAATGGTGCCGATTATGATCATTGTGAGTTACTTTGACATCACTTGGTGAAGAATTTGAAATAAAAAAAAGAATACATTCAAGTACGATACTTTAATAGTTTTCTTACTTTTCTACTTCGTGAAGGAGATACCGGTAATTGGAAAAGTAGAATGGACAAATATAGAACCGATAGCACACCAAATAAGAAATCTTATGATAAATCTTGGTAGATCGAATGCTCAAGAAGCTTCTCTTGCAACATTATTTGGAATGTTTTAGATGAGGATGAATAAGAGAATAAGAATTCTAGAGAATGTGGTGGAAAAATACTCCAGAGACATCAATTTCCTTGTCTCTACTAATTTTTATTACATAGAAGAAATTGAGCCTAGACTTGTGTGGATTTTCAAGTTAGATTATGAAGTAACTATGGAGGAAGTTGATTATTATGTAGAAAAGCTTCTAAGAAGCCCAAAAAACCTCAACAAAACAAGTTTAGAAGAAAGGTCTGTGACTGAAGCCTCTGATAGTACAAGAGCACAAAAAAAAGAAAAAGTGTTGCTATCAAGTAAGAAGTTATAGAACAAGAAGGAAGTCAATTTGATGTGACCCTACATGAGCATGAAATTGAAAGCATACAAGACTTAGATGAAGCAATAAAAAATTTAAAAGAGGTAATTCCTGGTGCTAGCATTAATTCATCAACATCCACTATAGAAAATCTCAAGAGTATGGTTGATTCATTAAAGGAATACATCTCCAGATTAAAAGAAAAAAATAAGAAATGAGTCAGAAGCATGAACTACAAAGGAAAATCTAGAAGGCATCATAAAGAAATGTGTAGATGCACACCATAGAGTCTTGAAGGGACTAAAGGATGTTCAAGATTGTGAAGGAGAAGCATAGGAATTAATATTTTTTTGTTTGAATTGGTCTAACTGGACATTAAATACAAAGAATGAAATAAGTTGAAATGAAATTCGGTTGAAAACTCAAGAAAATGTTTATAGCTTGGAAAATGACAGGAACAATTAGAGATGGTCTTACATCATGTAACTACAAGATAAATTATTTAGCATACAAAATCAAAGAATAGAGATAATCAAGCAGTATGTAGCACTAAGAGATTTAGTAAAAATAAGGCACACTCCTATATCTAGTGCCCTTGCTAGTGCTGACAATCTATAAGAAATAAATCTTAGTCCCAACACTATGGAAGAAGGTATAGATTGTCTAAAAAAGCTTGAATTACTATACAAGACTCTTGTACAAAAGGTTCTTGGAAAGAAGGAAAAGCTATTTGGTAGGATACTATGAAGAATCTCAAGGGAGCTTCATCTTCAGGTTGAAATGTTCTTATATTTTTGATCAATTATCCTTTTTGTTGATGCATACATACATACATCCAAGGGAAATTTACCGGACCCTTGCATGACCTTTGCCATTGATGTCAAAGGGGGAGAGATAGATAGTGGAGAGATAATAGTGAGAAGAAAAACATTTTTGGATGTCTGGAAAACCTTTTTGGAAAGTCAAGGTTAAGGAAGAGTTTTGAAAGTCAAGGTTAATTTTGAAAGGGGGAGTTAAGGTTAGGAAGAAATGGTTTTGTTTCATGATATTAATTTTTTTTTTGACATGCATGTTGCCATCAATGACAAAGGGGGAGATTGTTGAAAGTTTGGAAGTTTTTTATTGTTTATACAACTTGGCAACATGAGCATGAAGTGTACATACATAGGCTGATTCAGCTGATCCAGTATTGTCATTGATGTAAACATTATGGGGAACCAAATTTTTGGTGTTATCTATACAAATATTAACTATACTAGAAAGCTGATCTATCAGAAGTTTGGTTAAGTATCCTCTTTTGATGGTGTTGTGGTCTAGTGCATTAGTTTTTGGGTTCGCACTTCACTGTGAGAAGAGGTATAACTCTGTGCTTCTAACCATATCAATACGACTGAATCATATAACTATATTCAAGATCTTGAGAGGTTTTGTGAAGAATACTGGAAGATATCAATGATAGAGTTGAAATCTATTTATTAATGTCATCTCCCTAATCAGTATACCAATGTGGGAAATTCTCCATTTTATTGAGAAGGATGTTTTGATGCTGCGGCTCTAAAAGTGGTCTCTCTGATGTCAACAAAAAGAGAAATTGAAGAAATATCAAATCTGGAAGGTGTTTATTTGTGAGAAGCGTGTGTATGTTTGGAAGTTTTTGTGATTAGGTCTTATTCCTGGATGACCTAATACATGATATGTGTTGAGAAGATTAAATAGACTTTGTGGATATTAGTTGGATCTATTTTAGGTCCATGCCAACTTGAATCTTGTGTGGTGCCGACAAGAGCTATTTGGGATTATTTTGTTTATATCTAATTAAGGCAACCTAATTGATGTGTGCAGTTGTATTTGGGTATATATATGAGATATTTTGGAATTGAGGAGTGCGAATATAAGTGAGGTGTGAGAATAAATGAGATATCATATGTGAGTGGTGTTGTATGATGTGAACATGTGAATTCAGTGATAAGAGTTCATATTCAGAGCAGAGTTGTGTGAATACTAAGCAAAGCAATACTTCATATTCAAAGCTTCAAAGGAATTGAAATACAACACACGAGAGGTTTACTTTCCATCAGTTCACACTTTGGTAGTGAGCCACTTTTTTTTTGTATTGTACTTAACTCTAGCTGTGAACCTTATAAGGACAGTGTGTCTTATCAGTGAGCCCCTATAATATACTATATCCAGATATAATATATTGTGAGCTAATCCTCATCGTGGTTTTTACCTTTTTGGGTTTTCCATGTAAAAATACTAATGTTCATGTGTTTTGTGGATTTATGGATGATTCATGCTTTCATTTCTTATTTCAGTTAATATGGTTTGGTGATTGAATTTGTTGTGTTCAAAAAGTTATAGAATACTAATTCACCCCCTCTCAGTATTCTGAATGTTTAGGAAAGGAATGGGGCACAAACATAAATCATGCTTTGGGAAAAATCTTAACATTTCAATCCTTTGGTTATACACTATCAAATATCATTCTATTGCCTACATAACAATATTCAAACACATATCTTGGAGAAAAAATATTATTCCTCTATGACATAGTCCTTGGAGATCATATACTAAATCCTCCATCCAATAATCCTCATGTCTCGTATCCTTTACCAAAGAATCCATTATCCTTTCATCCCTTATCACAAGGCTTGGTTTTCCTTTGTCATTGGTTCTAAGATTCTAATTCAATTATCCAACATCCCTTCATAACCCCATATTTTCCACAAGTTAGTCCATCAAAATGCAACAATCCTAATGCATGCGAAATTGCTATGTAATCTAGCACATTATCCACAACATTCCTTGGTTTTGTTCCTAGCCTTGCTGTAAACTTTGATCCTTTAGTCACATTGTTACCATTGGGATATGTCTTTACCGGTCCTCACATTGTTTTTGGGATGTGTCCTTCCCATACCTATCAACTAATCAATTTATCAATCAATAAATCAATCAATCAATCAATCAATTTTCAGCTTGACTAGGGGAAAGATAATGTTTGTCTTTGTATCCTTGTGCATGCATGCTTGATTTCTTGTGTGTATCTTTCATATGCATTTTCCACGGTCCTCATAGATATCTTCCATAATGAGCTATCCACAATCCATAATAAACGTTATCATATCTACCACTATCCATTTTCCATAATAAATTTTCTCTTTGCTAAGACTGACACTTTTTTAAGGCACAAACAAAACATCTTTCAAACACCAAACTCAAAAAATCATGCAATCATAGACAAACTATCAAGCTAGTCTTCATTTCTAACCAATCAATTGTAATGACAATTAAATTCCTACAAGATAGAATCAATTGGATTAGTTGTACCTGCAAGTTAATAACATCAAACAATGAAATGCAAAGGAGAAAATGTAAATAAAATGTAAGAAATGGAAAGATCTCACCCATTCCTACGCTCCATGGCTGACTTCCATTACACCTCCTCAAGCTTTGGAATGATGATGGATGCCCTCAGATTTGTGAGCACACTCTAAAAAGTCTAGTCCTAACAAAGCTATTGAAGGATTTGTAAAGTAAACTAATGTGCAATTAGCAAATCAATCCTAATATGCAAATAGTAATCAAAACCTAAGATGTGAGAATGCCTATAATAAAAATATATTTAAGCAATGATCGATCCGAAATTGAGATCAAGATTGTCATTTTATAGAAAATGCAATCTTGAACGGACGGACAAGATGAGAGATTTGAGGAATGCCCTAGAATCAAAGGTCAAGATTCAATAAGGCAACTCTCCATTAGGGTTAGGGCAAAATACCCATATGTGTGAATAAGATTTAATTAAATGAATCAAATCAAGACTGAATGTGACAGTTGAGATGAAATTAGTAAAAATCAGAAGACAAGAGGATGAGATTTTAGAAAATCAGTAATTTTAGAAATTACTTGATTTGTAGAAGAATAATTTCATTTTGAATTAAATTAATTCAAAATAGGGATTTTGTGAGATAAGCAGTAGTTGATTTTTGAAATTAATTACTAAATGAAGAATCAGTTAACCATGTGAGATATTTTTAAATGATTTGTTTTATTTAAAAATATAGAAGTGTCACATGCCATAATTAAATAATTAAAATAATTATTTAATTTAGAAGAATTAGTTAATTAATTAAATAAATTAATTGAATTTATTTAATTAAGAGGATTTAGGAATTAGTGACACATTAAATAAATATATTTTAGATATATTCATTTAATAATCAGGAGGACATTAATGATAAGGATTAATTTAAATAAATAAGATTTTATTTAATTAAGAGAAGACTTTGACAATTAGTAACATATTAAATAGATAAATAAGATTTATTTATTTAATAATCATGAAGAATGAGAGATCATGAATTAATTAAATAATTATGAATTATTTAATTAATAGTTGAATGTGGGTTAGAAACATAATTAAAATGTTATAATCATGTTAGAACGAAAGGTGGTAAAAATAGTGGTCGCAGGCCTAAGTCATTTTTAGGTGTCTACATCAATTTCCTATCTTCATCATCTATCTTTATCTATACTATTTTGTCTCTTTTCTATCATTCTCTATCTTTGGCAAGAAGATCTAAATGGTTATTGACTCGTTTGGTCTATTTTGTCTTATCTTTTATCTGATTTATTTTTTGTCATGTTCCTATGCTACTCAAGGATATCCACAAGTGATTAGAGGAGCAAGGATGGATCATGATGTTTTCTGTTTGTGGTTTGTCTTGACAATATGGCTGGGACAATTAAGTTCCTAGTATGAGTCATGGCAGTCCTTGTTTGCAATGTTTCTATTTATGCAAAGGGATCACATTTCACACCATGGTTTCTCCATACCTCGGTGTATTCCATCCCCTGACAAAATAAAAATTCTCGATGATGATATGTGCACACTTATCAAGGATTAGGATGATATATTCATCACTTCCCTTTCTACATCCATTCATCTTACTAACTATTCTTCCCTTCCCTTGTAACTATTCTTCCTTTCTTACTAACCTTTTCTTCTAGCTAATATTTCTTCGATCCATTCTATCCCAATCAATTAATCTTCTCCACATTTGATATCGATCTAGCTAACCATTCATCACTTCTTTCTAACCTTTTCTTCTAGCTAATATTTCTTATATCCAAACACATTCAATCATCGTATCGATAAATTTGGCTCAATTTCTAGAATTTTCACCAAATTTCTTGAGGGGGCATCATAATCCGACTTCTACTAGGGCAAGACCTGATTAAAATTTCTCAAATTTTCTTTGAGACAATGCTAAAAATCACATTGTCTCAAAGAGGGAAAAAATGTACACTTAAAATTTTCCCGAGCTTGCGACGATATTTTTTGACTAATTTTTCGTCTAATTCTTCATCTAAACCTAGTTCTTCGTCTAACCATAATTCTTTGTCTAAACCTAGTTCTTTATCTAACCATAATTATTTGTCTAACCCTAATCTAGTTTCACTCTCTTTTCACACACACATAATTAAATAATTTTTATTACTTAATTATACTAATGTCTTCCACTTCATTATTCCTCTAATTAAATAATTTTTACTTAATTATTTAATTATTAACATTACCTTTGATTAGATAAATATTTTTATTTATTTAATCTCACTAATATAATGATTAATTAAATTATTTAAATTTAATTAGTTATCCATGGTTTTGAAAATAAATGATTTTTCATTTATTTTTAGATTTCTAAAAATGAACTCTTACATTTCTTCATGATTTTCGAAAAATGAACTCTTACACACCTCCACTAATTTTGAAATTTAAACTCTTCCAAATGGCCATGATTTTCAAAATTTAAACGTTTCCAAATTGCCACTAATTTGGATGATTTTCTTCCACCCATTAATTTTGTATTCATTCCACTAATTTCTCCAATCATGTGGCACTAATTTTGAATTTGAAAATGAGCAAGTTTCCTATGGATTTTGTCTCATGCGATCTTGATTGTTCATTTTTCTTTCGATCTCGTCCATCCATTTTGCCACCTTCTCGTCTAAAAATTCAATCCCTCATATCTTCATTTATTTAACGACCGTCTTTGAACTCTCACCTTTACTATCGTCTTGAGTCAATCTATTTGTGTACTCCAAAAAATGAGAGCAACATATCATAAATCTTCAAAAGCGAAGGAGAGATGAGAAATGGAGATCAACCAATGAAGGTATAACGTATAATTTTATTTGTTTGTTTGCATTCAATTTCCTTTATGCTAGTTTATGCTTCATTATTTTGGATTTAATTTTATAAGCTTACTTCTAATGGTTTGGTGGTTGCTATCAAGGATTTAAGCTTCACAAATCGATTTTTTAGATCCATGCACTACATGTTGTCCCTCATGTGAAAACATTCCACCAATACATCTCACTATGTATATTTTTCCACATCTCTTAATTGCCTCTCTCTTCTCCTTAGAATGACATGTGATCCTCTACATAGCACACACCATTCTAAGGGAGGCTATCATATCTTCTTATTCTTATTTTTTATTTTTTTTCTTAAAAATATATCTTGATGTCTTATGATCTTGTCATCTAGCTAGGGGGAAACCTGACTAAACTTGTCTTATATTTTTTGTGACTATCCCGCAATGTAGTTTACAACAACCACAAGCCTATCTGCTTGTTGTATGGTCTCTATCTTGCTAGCCATACTTATCAGTGTCATCTTTTATCTAATCAGATTATGTCATGTCTATAGATTTTATCATGTCTATTTTTTTCTTTTTTACCTAACGTGTTTATTTGCAACTAACATGTTTGTGGTGAGCTTGCTGTAAGTTTTGCAGGATGGAAGATCCATGTCCTCTTCATGTCTTGGCTCAACTTCTCTAATGCGTATACCTGATTGAAGACCTAAATCCTCTTTGTCCTAGGTATATTCTCTTCAACCTCTTTCTACTTTAGCTCACACATGTTATAATACATATGCTTGCTAAAGTAGGGGAAAAATGTAATGTCAAAAATTGCACCCCATGCAATTTTGTATTCCATAACCTCCCCTTTAGCCTGGTTAAAGTTGATAATGCAATTCCCCTTTTGCCTAACTTTAATCTGGTCCCTAACCCCTTTATTTTTGGTCTTTGAGTGAATTTTTGTCGTGGATGCTAGCGTGATGTGCAAACACCCAAAAAATATTTTTGACTATGTGGCCATTGGGACGTTACAATTCTGCCTTCCTATGAAGTGTAACGCCTCTATGGTTGTAAACATGCTGAAAACACCCTCTTGCATGCCTTTTCTTCATTATTTCAACTATTCTTCCATTTTAATCACTCATTCATTCATTCTATTCACTCTCCCAATCTTTTCACTCTAGCTCTCATCCTCACTCTCATTCTCCTCCTACACCATTTTCTTGCAAGCTCTATTACTCTTTGACTTCTACATTGGTTCTTTGGCTCTCTTGGCTCATCTTGGATGTTACATACTCTCCTTTGGCATCACTAGTTCGATTAAGGGAGGGTAACTACACTCTCTTTTATTGCAATATTGTCTTTATTTTGATAGTATACTATCATTTTAGCTCATCTATTTGATTTATTGTCTACTTTTTTTCTATTTTTTTATCTAGTTGTTCGTGGAGGTGGGAACACCTACACAGGGGTTTGACTAAGGAAAACCCCTAAGTAGCCCCAACATTTTTCCTTATCTTTGTGTGTGTAAGTAGTTGATTTGGAGCATTGTGAGAGGCCTCATAGCATTGGACCTCTTGTGAGTTCTTTCTCCTTTTTTCCATCTTGTCATTTAATTTCATCTTGTTTAATCTATGCATATTAGTTATTTTTTTGTTATTTCCATTATTATGTTAATTTAGTATAGCCTTCAGATTTTAGTTTTTGAACAATTAGTAGAATATTTGACGTCTTTGTTAGCGAGTTATGTTTTTAGTTCATATGAGACTACAACATACCACAAGGATGTCCACGCATTGGGTTGTCATCCTTGGCTGAAATTTGGTTAGCTTTCTCATAAGACCTTTGAAGTATGCTCTCTCATTTTCTAAAAATCTTATCCTTTAATCTTCCATAAAACAAAATATAACCAAAAATCCTTTGTCCTTCCATCCTTGTCACCTGAGCTTTTCCCTTAAGGTAGTTGAGGAACACTCACCCTTAGAGGAGGCAGGGGGTGTCATGTTTCCTCCACTACATTTTGATTATGTTCAAGGAGATTTTGGATCGGTATATTTAGGAGATAATGAACCCTATCAAATTATTGGAAAGGGAAGTATTAAAATAAAATTACCGAATGGAAATCAATGGATGTTATAAGAGGTAAGACATGTTCCAAATTTGAGTAGGAATTTAATTTTAGTAGGGCAGATGGGAGATGAAGGTTGCATAGTTACTTTTACAATGTTTTTTGGAAGGATACTAAAGGTACATTAGTAGTAGATAAAGGTGTGAAAGTAGGCACTCTTTATTTGTGCATAGGTAATTATGTTCCTTCTACATTAGTTTCTATAGAAAAAACTACAACACAAAAATTTATTGCAAGAAAAATTATAGCAGGAACAACTACAATAGTCGTTGCGAGTTCAACAACTAATACAAGAATAGTGGTTGCAAGTTCAACAACAATTATAGAAAAATTTGTTGTGATTTCAATAACAGTTATTGAAATAGTTGTTGTGGGTACAAAAACAACACTATGACATCAAAAACTTGGGTGTATGAGTGAGAAAGGTATGAAAATTATTCATTCTAAGAAATTATTGCCAGGTTTGAAACATATTAACATGTATTTATGTGAAAGGTGTTTATGGGAAGCAAAAGTGAGTGATATTTCTCAAAGATGAGAAACAAAAGAAGGATGCATTTTTTTAGCTTGTGCATACAAATGCATGGGGATCAACTCAAGTATCTTGTCTTAGTGACTCTTGATATTATGTCACTTTTATAAATGATGTAACTTGAAAAATATGGGTGTATTTCCTAAAACATAAATAAGATGTATTTGAAACTTTTAAAAAATGGAAAAAAATTGTTGAAAATGAGACAGGGAAAATAATAGTGTCTCAGGTTTGATAATGGAGGTGAGTATTACAGAAAATAATTTGATGATTATTGTTCATTTAATAGAATTCATAGGCATAAAATAGTTTTAGGTACTCCATAAGAAAATGGTGTGGTTGAAAGAATGAACAAAACAATAATAGAGTATGCAAGGAGCATGTGATTGCATGTTAGATTGCCTTTACATTTATCTATAGAGGATGTAAGTAATGTTGTTTATTTAATTAATAGAGGGCCTTTAGTTCTTTTGGGTTGTGATATTCTAAAGGAAACATGAACATGTAAGAAGGTGAGTTATTCTTTTTTAAAAACCTTCAACTGTGAAGGTTTTGCACACGTTGATATTGAGAATAGAACCAAGCTAGAAGATATATCTAAGAAATGCACCTTCATTGGATATGGCATAGATGATTTTGGATATCAGTTATAGTATTTTGATAATAATAAAATTATTAGAAGCTGGGATGTTATATTCAATGAGAAGGTTTTGTCTAAGGATCAACTATAAGAAAAGAAGCACATGAAAAAGGGAGAATATGTGGCGCTGGATGATATTACAAAAAATAAATTCCATTGGTAACTAATGCTCAACAACAACAAGAAATACCACAAACTCCTACAAATTTTAAACGTTCTACAAGGATAAGTAGACCTATTGAAAGATTTACTCTATATTTGATGCAGAGAAAGGGATTCACAACTCAAAATTCCATTCACTTGAAAAATTTCATAAAATTATTCATCTCAAACAATGATTAAGTGCATTCTAGATCACATTGGAAACATTCTCATGGTAGCCCACAATTCAATGCACCAAACTACCATTTATAACTTCCAAAAAAATAATAATAAATCCAATCTCTTTGGTGATATTGAATATAACATAATTATACACTTTCCTTCCAATTTTTATGAAGATCCAACGGTGGAAAATAAATTTATTGTATTTTCCCCAAAACTACAAACCCTAGGAAGTGTTCAAACCTGCCCTTACAAAAATGGTCATAACTTATTCAAAAATTAATGAATTTTGATGATACTTGAAGAAAATGAAATTATATTCACATATAAACAAAATAAAATTGGTTTCAGATCCAAAATATAGACTTTACAATCCGTACCATCACTTTTTTTAGACTGTAAATTCTGCAAAATATTGTTAGAATAGGCAGTCTCACCAAAATAGTCATATCTTCCACAAAACTCAATAAAATTTAATGAGACAAAAATAATTGGAAACTAGAAATAGAAATAGTTCCATCCATATATGATACTCCATTATTTGAGTCCATAATAGGCCGTAAAAAACACAACTTGAGCCTGAAAACAATGTAAAAATCAGAAAATGCACACCAAACTTGAGGTTGGCATTCTTCAAACTTCAAAAATAATGTCTCCAACCCCCCCAATTAGAGTTTTGGAGGGTGTAATTATACATTTCCAACCAAAAACAAATATTTTCAACCACTTTTTAATTAGTTTGTTGACAAAACACCTTAATGACACTTTTGACAAGTTGCTTGACAACTTTAAACATTATTCGACAAATGACTTCAAATATGACTTCCTAGGACTCAAAAACCTATAAAATGGTTTGATAAACCTTATTATAAGACCCAATACACAAAATAGAGTAACTATTTACAAATGGCCTCATGGAGGCTTGAAAGCAACTTGGTGCTCCTGCACCAATATTCTATTTTATTAACCGATGTTAGTGAACCAGAAGGGTACGAAGAATCTATGTAGGTAGCTACCAAGGAAAAATGGGAGTGAGGAATGAAAGAAGAAATGGATTCCTTTATGCAAAATCAGACTTGGGATTTAGAGTTATCTACAAGAAAAAGAGCTTTACCAAATAAATGTGTTTACAGGCTAAACGAAGAAGACGAGAAAATATTTAAGGCCAGAATCGTGGAAAAAGGATTTGCATAGAAAAAGGTATTGATTTTGATGAAATATTTTCTCTATTAGTAAAAATGACTTCTATTAGAATTTTTTAAAGTTTTGTTGCAGCAAAAGATTTGCATCTTGAAAAGCTAAATGTAAAAACAATATTTCTCCGTGGAGATTTGGAAGAATAAATATATATGCAGAAACCATAGGGATATGAAGTCAATGGTAAAGAGGATTTAGTGTGTAGATTAAATAAGAGTTTGTATGGATTGAAGCAAGCACCTCAGTATTGGTATTTGAAATTTGAGTTTTATAGTTGAACAAGGTTACAATCAGTGTCATTCTGACCATTGTGTTTATTTTAAGAGATTAGATAATAGTAGTTATATTATTTTGTTATTATATGTTGATGATATGCTTGTTGTGGGTTCTAACATGGAGTATATTGATGAGCTTAAAAAAAATAGCAGTCTTTTGCTATGAAGGACTTGGGTGGAGCTAAACAAATCCTTGGTATGTGGATTTCATGAGATAGGGAAAACATAAAATTAACTTTATCTCAAAGTGATTATGTAAAAAAGGTGTTGAAATGGTTTAATATGGAAAATGAAAAAGTTGTTAGCACACCTTTGCCTAGTCATTTTAAATTGACTAAGGAGATGTTTCCAAAGACATAAGAGGAGGAATAAAAATGTCTAAGATTCCATATTTTTCAAATGTTGGTAGTTTAATGTATGCCATGGTATGTACAAGGCAAGATATTGTACATGTTGTTGGAGTTGTGAGAAGGTATATGAGTAATCCAAGAATAGAACATTGGAATGATATGAAATAGATTTTCAAGTATTTGAGAGGGACAACTACCAAACATTTATGTGTTGGAGGATCAAACATTACTCTACAAGGTTATGTTGACTCTGATTTGGAGGGTGACATAGATTCCAAATGCAATACTACACGTTATGTGTTTACTATAGGAGGGACAAAAATTAGTTGGATTTCAAGGTTCTAGAAGGTTGTTTCTTTGTCAATTGCAAAGGATGAATATGTAGCAGCAACTGAAGCAAGACAATAGATGATTTGGCTGCAATATTTCTTAGAGGAATTGGGAAAGCAATAGGTTGATAAGTTTTTATACATGGACAACCAGAGTACCATTCATCTTGCCAATAATTCTACACTCCATTAAAAAAAACATAGAGCTAAGGTACCACTTCATTCGATCTGTGTTGGAAGATGAAAAGTTGAAGCTAAAGAAAATTCATACAAGTAGAAATCCAAAAAATATATTTTCGAAGGTAGTAAAAAGGGAGAAGTTGATTTCTTCTTCAACTTTCATTTGCTTTCAAGAATAAAAATGATGCAAATAAAGAACAACTATGTATAGACACATAAATCTAGTGGGCACTACAAGGGTAGCGGTGCTACAAGACTTGTCTCCAAGTGGGAGATGGTTTGGTGTGAAGCCTAATTAATCTCCAAGTGGGATATTATTGGTCTATGAATCTTAATCATGGTATGGTGTTAATATTTTGGCCAAATTGGCAACCACAATTTTCATTGAAGGACAAGGAAGAGGAAGTGGACAATTACCCAAAGTGTGTATAATTTTTGGAAAATAAATTTTAAAGTGATGAAAAAGAGAGAGCATGTTTTTCTTTCATTCCTAATCCTAAAGAGGTTGGGAAAACATATAAAGAGCAATAAATACCTTTGGAAATCAAAGGAATGTTAGAGGAATGTGTTGATATTCTAATGAAATAATTGTTGAATGAATTGTGACCTATGAGAAGTATCATCCATTGTATGGATTTGATATTGAGAGCAATATTACCAAATAAAATAGCTTATAGTATGACTTCTATGGAGAATGAGGAGGTAAATAGAGAAGTACAAGAATTTTTGGATAAGATTTTAATAAGGGAAAGTCTAATTCCATGTAGTTCCAATAGTGTTGGCACCTAAAACGGATGAGAATGGTATATGTGTACTGATTCAAGACCCATAAATAAGATAGCAATCAAGTACAAATTTTATTTTCCCCAAATGGATGACTTGATGAATTGCTTAAGTGGGGCCAAGTATTTCACTAAAATTGATCCAAAAATTGAATATCATCAAATAAGGATTAGGGAAGGGGATGAATGAAAGACTTCCTTCAAAATAAAAGATGGATTATATGAATGGTTGGTCATGTCATTTGGCTTCACGAATGCTTCAAGTACATTTGTGAGGTTGATGAATGAAGTGTTAAAACTAGTCTTTGGTAAGTTTGTTTTGTGTATTTAGATGATATTTTTAATTTTAGTAGAACAAAGGATGAACATTTGATGCATGGGAGGGTTGTTTTACAAATATTAAAAGAGGAAAAAATGTTGGTCAATCTTAAGAAGTGCAGTTTTATGAAGAAGGAACTAGTCTATTTGGGGTTTTTCATTTCACAAGATGGTTTACATATGGACCTCCAAAAATTTAATGTTATTATGGATTTTCCATCACCTAAAAGTATGTTTGAGGTAAGGAGTTTTCATGGATTGGAAATTTTTAATAGAAAATTTATCAAAAAATTCACTGGTATTTTTGCTCCAATTACCAAAACAATGAAGGGTGAAAGAAAAGAATTCAAGTGGACAGTCGCAACAAATATATTTTTTAAATTGTTGAAGGATAAAGTCACCAAACAACTGATATTGACATTATCATATTTTTATAAAGTCTTTCAAGTTGATTGTGATGCAAGCAAGACAATGATAGTAGGGGTTCTAAGTCAAGAGGGAAGAACAATGACCTACTTCAATGAGAAATTAAATGAATCCAAAATGAAGTATTGAATGTATGACCAAGAGTTTTATCCTATTGTGCACGAACTTAAAAAATTGAGACATTATTTTATACCAAAGGAGTTTTTTTTGTACACTAATCATCATGCGCTACAATTGATAAATAGCCAAGGTAAGTTGAATAAAAAATATATGAGGTGGGTTGAATTTATTCAAATTTATTCTCTAATTCTGAAACATAGGAGTGGTAGGTCTAATCAAGTAGCTAATGCATTAAGTCAAAGGTGTTTATTTTTGAATGAAATGATAAATGTTATGGGTTTTGATTCAATGAAGGAATTGTAGGAATAATATTTAAATTTTAAAGAGACATGGGAAACTTGTAAAAATCCAATTGAAAAGGATAAAACACCATGGATAGAGTATTTTATTTAAGAGATTTTATTGTTTAAGGGATGGTGATTATACATAGCTCAAGGTTCAATAAGGGATAACTTAATCAAAGAGAAACATACTAGGGGTATTGGTGGATATTTTGGGATAGATTAAACATTGGCACAACTAAATAAATGATACTAATGGCCAAATATGAGTGTGTATGTGAAAAATATTGTGCAAAGTTACCAGATCTTCCAACATGTCAAAGGAACAAACCAAAATATAGGTTTATATCAGCCCTTTCCTACACCAGAAAGGCCATGGGAGGAGGTGAGTATGGACTTTGTTCTTGGGTTGCCAAGGACACAATGAGGTAATGATTCTATTTTTTGTGGTAGATAGATATTTTTTAAATGACACATTTTAATCCATGCTATAAGTCAAATGATGCAACACTTATATCCCCATTATTATTTAAGGAGGTGGTTAGATTATATGGTTTTCCAAAGGGAATTGTTTTTGACAAAGATATCAAATTTGTTGGGCATTTTTTTTGTACTTTATGGAGGAAGTTGGATACAAAGTTGTCATTCAACTCATCTTATCATCCACAAACCACTAGGAAAATGAATGTTTTTAATAAAAGTCTTATAATTTTTTTGATATGTTTAACCAAAGGTAAACCAAATAAATAGAATATGATATTAGCACAAGTTGACTTTACCTACAACAATTCAATCAATATAAGTAGTAGTAAGATTCATTTTAAAATTATTTATGGATTCAACCCAAAGGGAGTAGATGAATTATGATATGTTGTTGATTTAGGAAGAAATAATGTTGTTGTAGAATATTTTGCTGAGTAAATTGCATAAAGAAGTGAAGAATTTGGAGAAGAGTATTATAAAATAAAAATAACATGTTGATATGAAGAGAAGAGAACGGAATTTTCAAGTTGGTGATTTAGTTTTGACACATTTGTAGAAGGAAATATTTCCCTAAGGAACTTATAATAAATTTAAATGGAAAAAGATAAGATAGGACCATACAAGACATTGATAAAATCTTCATCAAATGCATACAAAATCGAATTGCCAAATGAAATAGATATTTATCCAATTTTCAACGTTGTTGATTTATATCATTATTATTAGGGAGAAACAAGTGGGAAAGAAAATATGGTTTTACTTACAAGAAAAATTAGAACAGATATTATAGTTTCCAAAAAAATAAATTGAAGAAATTGATGATGTGGTTGATTCTTGAGTGGTCAAATGGATGAGGGAAAAATAATATATAGAATATTTGGTATGATGGAAGTGTTGGCACTAAAGTGTGCACCCTTGTTGAGTTGATTGAATCAATTAGCCACCTTTTGAAACATGGGATGATCTCCCTGAGTCTGGGCTTAGATGGTGGAGATCAACCTCCAAAGAGGGTTGGTTCCCTTGGTTTTATCACCTAAAATAAACTACTTACTTCTATTTTTGGGAAAGAGATAGGAAGTGACATGAAATGAAACCTAAAAATTGATAAGGTGATGCACCAAAAGTTCTTTAAGACTTGTACAACTGCCTTTGCACACAAAATTGACCAATGATAAGGATGGTTCATGCACAAATTAGAGGTTTTATATGCCCATGCATCAATATTTTGTAAGAAGGTTATGATATTCACAATCTTTGAAGGAAAATTTAAGATCTCTTCACAAATTTGGACTATTTGTATCATTTACACAACCTACAACCTACAATAATGCATACATTCTTTGCCTAAAGGTGTTGATAATGAGACACAACATCAAGGCTTATCACATACATCACAAGAAATTGCATCAATCATTTGATTACACACAATAAAATAGCTTCTAAGAAGGCCAAAATACTTAAATTTCATTAATAGAAGGTGTTACATACTGCTATACACAAGTCTAAAAAATTAGTTCCATTGCTACTCTAGCTTGAAATAACCTTCAAGAAAGTTATAATACATTGCTAAAAGAAGTCAAGAACTAACTGAAATGTGCTCTTAGGCTTCCTTTTATGCTGCTTAATAATTGCTCCAGAATAGGAACATGTGTTGAGAAATGGAAGACAAGTTCTTTAGTTGGATGGGTCAAACTCCTTGGGCATCCAAAATAGTAGTTACCCCTACTTTCTAGCCTGCTTAAAGTTCTCCAAAAAGGTGTTTGACTGAATAAAAATTCATGCTTTGACCTTATCTACTAGCCAAGACTCCTTGAGAAGATCCTAGATACTTGGGAATGCTTCAAACTAGTTCAAACTACATTATATTCTCTCCATTTGTTTTGCAACTCCTCAAACTACCCCTAGATATTTTCCATTGCTCATAATTTCTTAGAAAGAGGTTATGATTGCTCATTTAACTCCCAACTACTGGAGACTTCTTTAAACCTACTAATAAAGCATGTGGTAAAAGGTTTGGAATATTCAAATGTCTCCTAGGAAGGTGTAGGTGTTTCCTTTGATGACTTGTTCATCTATCCTTAGGCTGATTTATCATTTGAATACTTTAAAATAAGCCTAATTATTTCATTTATTGTAATATACTCAGGTTAAAGAACAACCAATAGATAATTAGCTATGGTTAATCCCCTTTTGATGCCACTGTTTGACATAGAATGCAACTCACTAGCCATTTATTATCATACATAGCTATAAAATATCTCCCCTGTATAATGAACTATGTCAAACTCTCACTATAGGCTACTATTGTCTTCCTCTTAAAATTGTCATATTTTGACCATTTCAATGATGATCATATATTCCTTAGGAAAACGGGACTATCCTTAAGCCTCTTTTGTTTGAATGACCAATGGCTCTTGCATTGGCTCCACACCTTCATGACTTCTTAACGACTGTCATATGTCTGCATGCCATTCTTGACTGTAGTCCTTTGTTTATGCTCTTGCCTCTCTTTTTTTCTTCTCTAGCAATATAAACCTATGGAATATACTTCTCTCCACTTGGATACTTTGAGTAATCTTAGTAAATATTGTAGGAGAAATCTTACCCCATGGAACTATGTTTTGATATCTAGATTATCTTCATTCAACTAGAATTATAAGTCTTGAAGTCCTTCATGTTGCATTCTTACTTTTGTCTCAACCAAAACCTTAGTCATACACTATTAATTCTCATCAACCATATACTTATAGACTATTTTTCGGTTACCCTATTACTATGATATGTTCTCATGATTATTCCTTAAACTTTTTTATAGGTTGTCCACTTGTTCATTCTCATAGTAGACTATATTCACTAAACATGCTGACATTGTTATCCTTTCCTTTTGAACTTCCATGATAGTCCTATTGTAGCACTGTCAAACATGAATACCATATGTTATTTTCCATACATTGTTTTGGAATTCTTAAAAAACAATAGTCATATACTGTGATAGCAGTCATTTATGGAATTTCATAAAATGTTCTTAAAATTTGGTAGATTTTGAAAGAGTAGAACACTATTTATTGTCATTTGAAGATATATGTCCAATTTTCATGTAATATAGTCCTCTTTCATTATCCCTTTTTAATAGTCACCTTGACTATTATGTAAGCTCTTTATAGGGCTGTCACTATGTCCCTTTTTTTGTCCACATACCATGCCAATATGTAAAGACTGTTAGCTATCCTCTTATTGAAGTTACCATGGTGATAGCCTCATCATGTTTGATAGTCACCCTACTTCTCAAGTATGTGATAATGTAGAAATGTTCCTGCAGAGGTCCACTCCAACAACATATTGATTATCATGGTCACAATCGATAATGATAATTACTTTTTTTATAATAGCTACACTACCAAAAAGATCCTTGACATTCACAAGGAGAATCTCAAACATAAAAATCCATGGAATGGGTCCACACCAATGAAAAATGAGAAAATGTGTTCATCATTGTCCCCAACTACTTGAGATTTGATATCCAACAAACCATTTTCCTTTTCATTATCATTCTCTCTGAGGATTTCCTTGTAATGCTTCATCATATTTTATTGTTATCTAGCTCTATCCTTCACAAAAAAATCACTTTTACATAGCTACCATACAACTATCCTCATTTATTATGCATAGTAAATCTCAGTCATATGATCATTGAATAATGGTGGCTTCCTCTATGACAAACCATTCTATTTCCCCTTTTCTATCTTCCGTGTCTCTTAAAAAACTTTGAGGTTTTGAGCACATGTATATACAAAAGGTGTTAATAATTCTTAGTTATTTGCTAAATACAAAGACTTTGTATCCTTGTAATCCTATCGCAAAAAATATAAAAGAGGTTGCATTAATTGCATTTCATAAAATTGAAGTCCTCCATCATTCAATACTAGACTGAATCTATTCAATTGGCATGCTTTATGGATTCAAAGTGAACTTCATTAACACAAGAAATGGTATATGTGTATAGAAGGTCTGTCAAGATGACTTCCACTTACTATGCTATATATTTCAATACCTCTTTGCAATATTTCACAAGCCCATCTCTTCTCTTCCTTCTGACAATGTATCTCTTTGATCACCAGGAGATATGTTGAAACACATTTCCAAGTCCCTGTGTTGGTCATACATTCTCATTCCACCCAAAAGAAGAGATGTTTCAAGCATCAAAAGTTGTTGAGTAAGGCTTCCAAAGTGATTTCTTCCCTGTATTAGGGTTTTCATCTTTTTTCATCTTTAAAAGCTTATTTATTCTCTATTAGTTATATTCAAACACAATCATATCTTCAAACATGGCTTCTTATCATCAGTAGGTAGGGCATTCTCCTCATAATCAGGCATTTCTTCTTCCAAAGAAATAGTGGAATATCCATGAATTGTCATCACTGATATAATTATCACTTATTTTTGAGCTCTAACCACTGTGAAACTCTATTTGCATGAATGCAGACTTCTTCTAGCTGAGTCATATCTTCAATATGCTGGTCAAAATTTAATACAAAGACACCAGATTCCCCAAAGTAAGAATATTTTAAATGAGCTCAACCTTTCAACTCCAGCTAGACTAGTTGATAACAATCTTCCATCAGAAAACAAAAAAATTGAGATTGTGACAATGATAAGATGTTGTTGTAATCTCCATAATGTTGAAGAAGGGATTTGGCCTTTTCAAGTCTTGTATGAAATGCACATAAGGCCTAAATTCTTTACATGCACCTTGGAAAAGTTGATTCTATGGCATGAAATATTTTCATCCTTTCACTAACAAGCATGGCAAGTTGCCTACACATTTATTCATGTAGCTTTGCATTATTAGCAGTTGAGATAGTTTTTTCTATAGCCACTTCTACTCAAATCCATCAATTTTCTAAGTACTCCTAATCCCTTTATATGGAAACCATTAAGTTGTGAACTAGATGCACTTAAGGTTGCAAGAATGGGACCTAACACAACAAGTATAATTTTTTCAACAACAAAATTTGGTTGAAGAGCTCCTATAGCAAGTAAATTTGAACTAACCCTCAATGCTCGGTTCATATTTGCACAAGCCTACTCACTTGCAAGGACTGTTGTGCCTTTAATATTAAAGTTTTAGAAAGACTATAAAATATGTGCTAGAGTACCTCAGTCTTGTCCAATTTATTATGCTCCCTTAACTATAGAAATTTTGGTCTTCACACTATCATTTTCATTTCCATGGACCTCAATATGTATTCTCCATGTTTCACATATCTACTTTTATGAAATTGTTGCTTTATTTTTTTGAGCTAACCTTGCTTTACTATATTTCTGCTATTGTTTTCTAACCAAATATTGGATCTCTCTCAAAAAATATTGTTTCCTTGGCCATAGTCCTCTCACACCTTAATAATCATATGAGAATATACATGTTGAAAAACTAGAACTACCAGATGAAGATGCTACAGTTTCACTTATGTTGTACACATTTAAGAAGACTTGGAGATCTCCATGATTAGACCAAGGTCCAACAAACATATATTACTCTTATGCCAATCTTCTGATGGAGGATAAAGTTCTAACTTAGAAAGTAACAACCCACCATCACCTGCCCTTTTGAACACCATGTGCAAACCTTATATAGTGGCTCATAATTATTCCCTTTGAAAGTAAGTACTCTATCAACACTTCATCCATTTATCTCTATTGCTCTTATCTTCTCTATTTCTCATATGACTGCCATCTAATGGTTTCCCCTTTACAATAGTAATATCCCATGCCTTATACATATATTTCTCTTTAGTATGCCTGAGTATTAAGATTTTATTAACGTGTAGGATGAGAAACAAGACTCATATCTTAAAAAGAGAACTTAACTAAAATACTACAAACATTCTTTTACAATAGTATATGAGAAAACTAATGCACTAGCCTTAAAGGGATACTGATAGTTGTCTTACATACCTTGCACCTAGATTTGATGAATAGATTCATGCACATATCCTTATGCTTTACTAAGTCTCTACAATCTAGAGATGAAGGTATGCAATGTGGGGAAACAAACTCCCATCTCCATGCATAATTCCACATTTCTCTCCTCCAAACTGTAACATGGGTCTTAAATTGGAATAACCAGTTGTTGGTTTCATTCCATTTTTATGAAAACCCTCAATATAAAACAACAATACATAATCAGAAAACTCTAACCTCTTTCATGCCACAAGCCTTAAAAACCCTAAGAAGAAGTTTTCTACATGGAAGTCATCAAGGGTTAAAGAAAATAAAAAATGAAATTCCTTCTTTCGCTTTTTACATATTGGTGCTTAAAACTCACTAAAGGCTTGGGATTAAATTTTTTTAACTTTATAAAACTCCCTAAAGCCTATTCTAGTGACTAATTTTATCTAAAAAATAACAAAATATTAACATCCTTGGAAACCTTTATGGATGTTTTTCTTGCTAAAACTTGAAAGACCAATAGCCTTGCATATCCATTGGGTATAGGAGTCAGGAGAATTTGAGGCAAATTGAAAACCATAATTTAACAACAACACCTCTAGAACAACCAACCAAACACCTAAACTAGAGACTGACTAACTATTCCTTAACACTTGGATAAAAAAACCTCTAAAACATGGTGTATCAACACTTATTAAACTAAAGGAAAACCTATCCTAAGCTATACTAACCAACAACAAGACTTACTCAAGCAAAACCATTGAATATTTCTTTGAAATAACTTTATTTTCTCATTATTTTGTAATGGTTCACATGCTTGTGAGCAGCCAAGAGGAGGTGGAGAAATTAATTTTTTTTGATCAACTGCTGCAATACCTCTTGAAGAAGGAAAAAAAAAACTTACCTCTTCATGTTGACCATGCATATTGATGTTTTGAATTGGATAAGTAAGCTGAATGCATTCTCGTTCAACTGCAACTTCATGCTTGGGTGCAAGCATGGCTTGTGATGCTTTATTGGCCTCCATCCTGGCTAGATTTTTGAGGACATCCTCTAAAAGGATGAACTCTAAGATCTCCTTGTTAGTTTCTTACTAGTGATCTTATACCTCATCATTTTGTTGACTTATGAAAACCTCTTCTTGTGATTGTTTTGATAGAAACATAGATATTTATGCCTCATGTTCTTATTTCTCATGATTTTCTTCTTCTAAAGGTGTTGGCTTAATATCTAAACTCAAACAAAAAGATTCTAAATCATCCCAACACATGTCTTCTTCAACCTCTTCTTTTCTTTTATGTGTGAGAGGACTGGCTTTGACTTCATAGAAGCTCTCCTTATTTTGTGTCTCAAGTTTTCTATTTTGAAAAATAAGGTTGTCTTCATTGCCCTCCTCATAAACCAACACCTTTTCATGCTCATTTTTATCTTCTATCTACTACAAAAATTGTGATGATATTGAAATTTATATAGTCCCTTCATCTTCATCAACAAAACAAGGAAGTTCATTAAATAAAAATGTCAAATCTTCATTTTACATCACCTCTTTCCTTCTTGTTGTCTTGTTTTCCCAACTGATTTGTTAACATAGGTATTGACATATGCAGATACCCTAAATTGTCTTGACCTGCGAACAACACCTTTTTACTAATTTTCCCTAATGATTAAATAATACCTTATTATTTAATTATTATCAATCTTCATATTCTACTATTAATTAAGTTTACATTATTTAATTAATTAATTCAAATTCATCATTTCTGACTAATTGAATATATCCTATTTATTTAATGAACTCTTGATTATCCATCACCCCTGATTAATTAAATGAGTCATATTTATTTAATTAAATCTTAATTTATCATTATTCTCTCTAACTAATTAAATAAATCATATTTATTTAATGATTTCCTAATTAAACATTATTCTTCCTGATTAATTAAATAAACCTTATTTATTTAATTATGTTGCTAACTTGACTGATTCTTCTATTTTATTAAATAGTTATCATTAATTATTTAATTAAAATCAAACACCCTTCCCATATTAAATAATTGTTATAAATTATTTAATTAAACCACTTTCCCCTTTTAGATTAAATAATTAAATTAATTATTTAACTCTCCAATATTCACTCAACATGATAAAAAACAAATAAACTTTTGTTTATTAATTCAATCTTTGTTTGTGCATTCCTCAAAAGATCAATTAATTGTCCTCACATATTTGATTGATCAATCATATCCACTGATTATTCCATCTAATCATTTGATTATTCAATCATATCCACTGATTATTTAATCTGATCATTTGATTATTCAATCATATCCACTGATTATTCAGTCTAATCATTTGAATGGTCAATCATATCAATTGATGATTCAAATCCCACTAATTAATATATCAATTTCCACTGATTATTCAAATCCCACTAATTAATAAATCAATTTCCATTGATTATCCAATCAATTCCCTTGATTGGATCGATCAGGCCAGTTAACTATTCAATCTATTTCCTCTCAACGGACCTCGACTGTTGATCATGGTCTTTCATCTTTTAATTTGGATCGTTCATTTGAAATAAGCATTTCTTTAAAAGAAAGCCTTGTTGCATGTTCATGGCTAACCATAAACTCTTAAACTTTGATATTTTGCATCATTGCAGCCTTAAATACATTTGAAGCTTCATAGCGACAAAGTAGCATAACCATAACTAAGAGAAAAGCTTACAAAGAAGGATCATTCTAAGTCATTCATGGAAATATATGGTGAAGGTGAAGGTGTCAATTTATTGAAATAAGGTTTTACTTAGTATTGTATGTTTTCTATTGAATAGATTGGATCTCGTTGAGTAACTAAGATTTCATATAGTGGTTGTGTGCTTCATTTCCTATTATCTCCATGACCTTGGGTTGAATTTCTAGTTTACAATTTGGTGAACCCAATGTGAAAAACACATTTTTTATCTAATTCTCTATGGATCTAAGTTTTTGTGTAGCTACAGGAACAATGATGCAATCAAGGTAAGGAACAACACAATCATGGATGACTGCTACCCAATCGTGGGTCCCTACATCATAGTCACTTGACCAATCAATGCAATCACCAATTTTAGTGACACCTATGTAGTTTGTTGTGTCGTACCCGTCACTTTGATTTTCTATAAATATTTTTGCAGGTTTTTGATAATCCACCACATATGTGCCTTGAAAAACTGCAATCGATGAACATAAAATTGTAGTGATTTTTTTGAAGCCACATCCATTGCTTCATGCAAAATAATCGTTTCTCGATAAAATGGAACTATGCCTTTCTGTGCCGCAACTAACCATTGAAAAATAGAAAGGTAAAATTAATAAGGAATACATTATTGTTTTATATTTTTATTAGTAGATCAAGGTTTTCGTGTTACTAATACTTTTTCTCATTTTCAAGTTATCTCACATACTTTAATTTTAGTGCTTAAAATTGACATGTTTTAACACACTTCAAATTTGGGGTTTAAAATTGATAGTTTTATTCGCACACTTTAAATTTGGTGCTTAAAATTGACATTATTTAACACACTTCTAATCTGGCACTTAAAATTGACATGTTTTTACACACTTCAATTATGGGGCTTAAAATTGACATAGTTTTGTTTACACACTTCAAATTTGGTGCTTAAAATTGACATAGTTTTGTTTATACATTTCAAATTTGGTGCTTAAAAAGGATATGGTTTGTTACACACTTTAAATTTGGTGATTAAAATTGGCATGGTTTGTTACGCACTTCAATTTTGGTGATTAAAATTGACATGGTTTGTTACACATTTCGATTTTGGTGGTTAAAATAGACATGGTTTGTTACACACTTCAATTTTGGTGTTTAAAAAGAACAATACTATCTCCCAAATTTGATTTTTGGTAAAATTAAAAAAGGACAACAAAAACTCTCATTTTGCTATCTTGGGTTTAAAAAGGACAATGTGCTTGAACATGCCATCTTTCATTTGGGTTTAAAATTTACATACAAACTAAACACTTCATTTTGGTGTAATTAAAAAGAACCATTTG
This sequence comes from Sequoiadendron giganteum, assembly GCA_007115665.2. Lineage (NCBI taxonomy): Eukaryota > Viridiplantae > Streptophyta > Pinopsida > Cupressales > Cupressaceae > Sequoiadendron > Sequoiadendron giganteum. Next base: position 62,819,157 of record CM021102.1, read on the forward strand.
ATTACTGTCTCTTATGTGCTTGCACATAAAGGTGTATTGCTCATAGTATCCTCTCCCTTTGTGCACTTGTGCAATCTTGGGTGATGAGAAATATCAATATTAACTTTCACCATTTTATTTAAAGTAGGAGGCCTACCTTGAGATACATCCACAAAATAGAGAACTCAAGGGTTCAACCTTAAGTGGTATTTTTGGGTGCACTATATAAATTGGTTGTGAGAAAAAGTTGTAGGTCAAACTATGCATGTAGAAATCCAGACTTGTGTGGGTTTTCTAATGTGATGTCTAAGAGGTCGGGGGTGTTCACCAATATTCTACCACTAAACACATTTTGTTTTAGAATCCTTTAAGTCCTTTGAACGTAACTAATAAAGTGGTGCAAGGGATGTGTATCATACCCTGAAGCTACTCACCATGTCTTCTCTTAGTTCGGAGTAGAATTTTCTTGAGTTACTAGCAATAGTACTTAAGGGGAGAAGGAAGGTGTGCTTGTGGCATTTGTCGACGACCCTATGTCATTGGAATTCTACTACTCACCTTCGTATAGAGAAAGGTGTTTAGATAAATTGCTTACAATTATTTGGATACCCTATCTTTCTAAGGATTTACCCCTTAAATGGGAGGTGGGCCCATCTACAGTTACACACCCGATCTACCACTACATTAGGTTGTACATGTTTGATTCTTGTTTTGACCAAAGTATAAACATTCTCATCATTGGAAATAAAAAAATTGTTAAAATCAATTAATCACTTATCAAACATCTACATTCTATGTTTTCTTCATTAGATTACATATAAAAACCAAAAAATTATAAAATATTAGGATTCCTAGAAGTTGTTTGTTTGCCCAAAACTTTTGCATCACATCTGCCAACTTGTGCGCTACAACTGTGTATTTGCACTACATAAATAGTGTGATGCATCCATTTTTAATTGTGACATAATCGTTTGGTGAAACACACACTTCTTTTTGTAGACATCCAAATTTGATCACTTCCATATGATCAAAATCGTCTACTTTATTCATCTATTCTATTAACAGTGATTAAATAATTTATTTAATCATTATTTCATTTTCTACCTAAGGTTCGTAAAGTATCTAATTAAATAAATTAAATACTTTACCTTACCCCATTTTCTTCTCTAAATTAAATAAATGACAGATTATTTAATTTAGTCATTTAACCCATTTGGATTAAAATCAATTTTTAATTCTTTTTTTCTCTCTCCTTGTCACATTCTCCATAACCCTCTTCTAATCCAGATTAAATTAATTAATCTGTGATTAGGATGTGCACCACTTAATCTTGATTAAGTGTCACATCTTCCATAATCTCCCACTTGCCTCTAATCTCTCATTAATTACCTTAATCCTATGTTTGCACAACCTTAATCAGAATCATTAACTACATTTGGCTTACCTTTCCTGGTCAACCTTCCCACTTACCATTTTTAGCTTGGACTCTCTTCCCCATATGAATTTTTAATTCACATTTATTCAACCAAGGTTCCTCTCTTCCCCATGTGAATTTTTAATTCACTTTTATCTTTCCAAGGTCTTTCCCATCCCCATGCAAGATTCTAGAAGCCTTGCCTTGTCACTTCACATGTGCCAAGGGCTTCTAGAACCTTGGACTTGCCACATCTCCCACATGTGACAAATCTCCAACTTTTTGGAGACCTCCTTTTATCCAATGAATCCTCCATTAAATGTAAATTTTTAATTTATATTTATTCTTCCCACACATTTCCCCTTTTTCCATGGAGATTTTTGAGGAATTCTAAAATTCCTCAAAAGTCTCTTTCATCCTCATTTGGGGACAAGAAGTTCCTTTTTGAGGAAATCTTCTCATTCCCCAAGGTACCTCAAAGGTACTTGTTCTTCATCCACCTCATGTACTTCCCTTCCACCTCTTTTCCTTCTCTTCCACCTCATTTCCACATCACTCCACCTTAGGACATCTCAGCCTCCATGTGTCAAAATGTGAGGGCTTGTGAGTCCTCAACTCACCATAGCCCTTCATTTTGATATTTGTTGGATCAATCCCAACCGTTGAATTCTCTAGATAATTCAATTTGGCCTATAAATACCCCTTCAATTCCTTCATTTTAGGAAATCAAGCCTTTTCCAAATAAACTCTCGCAAAATTGTCATTCAAGCTCTCATCCATTTTAGCACCCATATTGCATCAATTCATCTTGCATCCACTTCATTTCATTGCCATCCAAGGAGCACACAAAACTTCAACATCAAGGGCCAACCAAGAAAGCAAAAAAATGAAGGTATAATAACAATTTATTTGTTCATCTTGCTTTCATATTGTTCATTTTCTTAGGCTAATCATTGAAGTGCCCTATTATCTTGTTGTTTCTCTTTATTGCACTATTAGTTTTATCTAACATCTCACATTTTAGGAAGCAACATTTTATTAGGATCACATTTTTGGCACGCCCGGTGGGACCCACAAAGGGGTCTCTTTCTTTCACATTTTTTGTTGTTTGCTTGTTTGCAAATTCAGGTCGCAGAGGGGCGAACTTGCCCTCTCGGACGCCGCAGAGGGGCAACCTTGCCCTCTGTTTCTGACTGTTTTCTGCAGAGGGGCAAACTTGCCCTCCTAGACGCCGTAGAGGGGAGACCTTGCCCTCTGTTTCTGACTGTTTTCTGCAGAGGGGTGACCTTGCCCTCTATTTCCGACTGTTTTCTGTAGAGGGGCGACCTTGCCCTCTGTTTTCGACTATTTTCTGCAGAGGGGCGAACCTGCCCTTTACTATTTTTGACTGTTTTCTATAGAGGGGCAACCCTGCCCTTTTAGGCTATTTTTTGACTATTTTCTACAGAGGGGCGAACCTGCCCTTTACTATTTCTGACTGTTTTCTACAGAGGGGCAAACCTGCCCTTTACTATTTCTAACTATTTTCTGTAGAGGGGTGACCCTGCCCTTTTAGGCTATTTTCTGACTATTTTCTGTAGAGGGGTGAACTTGCCCTTTTACTATTTTTGACTATTTTCTGCAGAGGGGCGAACCTGTCCTTAACAGCACATTCGAGAGGGTAAAAAGGGGCACTTGAACTTCGTGTTTGTCTTCTTGCTTTTGTTGTTTCATGCGCTAATCCTCTAATCTTGTTTGGTGGTGAGTGAAGTCAGATTTGCTGCACATCACAAAGAAGGGCAAGAAGATAAACGACTAACATTTCCTTGCAAGATCTTCCTTTTTATTCTGATTTTTAAAAGTCTTTCCTTGCTATTTTATCTATGTACTTAGTATAAGTAGGGGAAAGTAACATTTGCTGTTTGTTGTGTCTATTTTACTTATTTTACCTTAAGGGGGCATTAGTTTGTTTTCACTTTCCTCCTTTGCACGTTGTGCGGATCCAAAGGAGGTAGTTGGAAACAATTAGTGTCATCTTCTTAGCGGGACCTGATTGGGGATTTCATCACCCCAAGGGACGATCCCAACCATGCGTACCGACGGGGTATATAAAGGGGGGAGAGCCAAAGCTGTACCCCAATCCAGTTGCGTCATAATTGGCGGAACGTCGATGCTAGGGTGATACCTAGATAGACGTGAAGAGTTGGTCCGAGCCTTTCAGTATCTCGCTGGGGCTCCCGACTCACGCTTGCGATGGACTGGTGTTCACGGTTTGTGCCTCACGTATCGAGCGTATATCGAGGACTCCCTAGAAACCTTGTTCATCCTAGAGTAAGACCTTTGCCGACCATACTCGTTAAAATGTTAATCATAGGATTATGCTTGTTCAAAGTGTCTTTCTATGAAGAACCAGTAAATTTTGGTAAGTCAAACTGTCATTAAACCATTTTAAGTCCTTGCCAAAATCCCTTATCCAAACCAAGTTCAAATTTTCACTGCAGAGGGGTGACCTTGCCCTTTGTTTCAGCCATTTTTTACAGAGGGGCGACCTTGCCCTCTGTTTCAGCCATTTTCTGCAAAGGGGCGACCTTGCCCTTTGTTCCAACTTTTTCTGTAGAAGTGCGAATACACCCCCTGAACAGACAGTTTCACCCGTTTGATCATTTTGAATCTCCGTTTGAATCCTCGAAACCTCCATTTGACCATTTGATCACCCTAAACACTCATTTGACCAATTCAAACACTCATTTGACATTCCAAACCTCCATTTGACCTTTCCAAAAAACGTCCATTTACCAAAAAAAAAAAAACTTTAAAACGTTGATTTAGGAGTTATTTTCCCAAATTGACCAAGGCGTTAAATTGATCGTTATCCTACATAATCAATCCTTGTCTTCAACCTAATCAATCCACTCCTATCTTGAAATGGATTTGTGTTGTAAGTCAACATCATTGGCGCAAATCAATCACCTTCCATCTCAAGGTGGATTAGGCATCATAATCATTAATTTAATCCGATCAACCAACGTTACAAGTCACCTAGGGTGATCTCCAAATCAGGTTTTAGGATCCCTTCCATCATCCAATCATCATTTGACCCAATCATCAATCCAATCACCACCCAATCACCAAGTTGACACACCATCATTCAATCCAATCCAATCATCAATCTAAATCATCATTTGATCCAATCCAATCCAATCACCAAATCCAATCATCATCCAATCATCAAGTGATACATCATCACTTGATCCAAATTAAATCCAATCATCATCCAATCATCAAGTGATACATCATCACTTGACCCAAATCAAATCCAATCATCATCCAATCTCATCAAGTTGATACATCATCATTTGATCCAATCAAACCAACATCAATCATCATCTAATTCAAATCAATCAATCGAAATCATTGCCTAAGTCATCATTTAGAAGTTGAATCTTGAAACCACTTAGTCATTTTGCACGTTCATGCCCATTCAAACCCACTCACAAACAAAAAAGCAAATGGCAGACCAACAAATACAAGGTTCCCAACCAAATGCCCCTCAAGATCCTAATAACATTCCACATGATCCCCATAATGGTGTTTCATCCCAATCAAATACTGACATCCAGAATATCACACCACCTAGTGATGAAAACATGGTTAATCAACCTGAAGTCACTGTTGACAAATATCTTAGCAATCCTGCCAATGTCCAAATGATGGATCGCCTCCTAAATGAATGTGGGGATAAGATCCTTGCCACCTTACTCATGAAGGGAGTCAAACCACCATCCAGTTTTGATACATCATAATATGCCCTTCCCCCATTTGTCAACCCACAAATGTCACAAAATGTTCTAGAAAGCTCCTACGTTCCTGAAGGTGCCCCCACCAAAAATTGGTACCACCCCAAACTTGGAAATGCTATCATCCATCAAGTCCAAGAATATCCTCATCTTCCAACCACAACATCTACCATTCCACCACCCGATCCCAATGACCCCCACATCTATGGCATGCCGTCATACATTTCGTCTGCTCCGCCGCTTCTTCCCCCATATTCTAATATTGGGGGCACACCTCCACTTACCAACGCACTACCGCCTGCATTTCAACAACCTCCAAATAATCCATGTCAATCCACCCCACCACCAACACCGCCACAATATGTTGCTAGTACAATAGCTTCATCTCAACACTTACATCAACAACATCCGCAACATCCTTCCGTTCTCACACAACCATCACATCAAGCGGTGCAACATACATCTCAACAACAACAACAACACATCCCACCTAACCCATCACAACAACAACAATACATCCCATCTCACCCGCCTCAACAACAACAAATCTTACCTCATCCACCTCATCAACAACAACAACAACCTCCACAACAACATATGCACATCCCTACGCAAACAAACCATAACCCACTCACCAAATACCTTTATCATCCATCTAGCACATACACTATTCCATCCCATACAAACCCTCCTCAGAATGCGCAAAACCAAACACGTACCCAACCGCCATCTTACACCAACCCTACACAACCTCAACACAATCCTCATCAACAAATGTTAAACCCATATCCATATGCCATGCAACAAACCACCATTGCACAACAAAACCAATCCTACCCACCCTATTTTCAACAACAACCAGCTCACCAACATGGGGCACCTTACACTTCCTATTATCATCAAACATCATCACATCAACAAAGAGGCCCTACCATTATGCATTATCAAAATGCTATGCAGCAACAGGCCCCCTCTCTTGTGTCTTACTATCAACAACAAGTGGCTCCCACTCAACACAACCAATCATCCACCCATCAACCTTCTTACAATCAACCGATACATTCATAGCCGACTCAGCCCATTTATGATCCAACAATGGGAAGGCCATCCCCATCATACCCACACATTATCCATACACTCAATCCACTTTGAATCCCATCAACAAAGACTTAGAAGAAGTAAAAGCCACATTAAAGGACTTACAAGCTGGAACGGGAAAACAATCCTTCAAGTTTGAGGACATATGCCCTTACCCATTTGATCCCTCCATTTCCTTGGTTCCTTTTCCTAAACATTTTGAGATACCCAAATTTGACAAATACAAAGGAACCAAGGATCCTAGAGCTCACCTTCAAGAGTTTTATGCTCATTGCCAAGAAGTCATGCACAATGACAATTACCTCATCCAACTTTTCCCTAAAAGTCTGCAAGGGGTTGCCCCAAACTGGTTTATGGGTCTAGAAAAGGGATGTATCAAGACCTTCGCACAGCTATCTGAACTATTTGTCACTCACTTCTCTTTTAACTTAGAGAAAGATATTGACACACTTGATCTCCTCAAAGAAAAACAACGCGATGGAGAGACCTTTGCAAGCTACTTGCAAAGATGGCATGCCTTGGCTAGTAGGATGAAATCCCCACCAACAGAAAAAGACATGGTAACATTGTTTATCGAAAACTATCACCCAGATATGGCACACAATTTCCAACTCCATTGCATCACTATTTTTGCGGGACTTGTGGAGAAAGGTCCCATCTTAGAACGAGCCCTTGTCGCAAGAGGACAAGTCAAACATTTCAATTCTGATAGAGAGAAGTCCTTTGGGGATAAACCTCGTTTTTGGAATAGAAACAAAAATGCCATCAATGATGGTGTCACTGACACTAAACATGTCCAAGTGGCCAACACCACACAAAGATATCCTTCCCAATAACAACCATCCATTCAGAATGCCATATCTGTTCCCCAAGGGGCACCGTGACAACAAGCCAATCAAAATAACCAAGGTGGGAATAAATGACAATTCACTCAGTTGGGGGAACCCCTTAGCATAGTGTTTAATAAGCTTCTTCAAGCTAAGTACCCCATAACATACCCTGTCACCAAACCCCTCGATACGTCTAAACCCAAGCCTGCTTGGTTTAAAGACAATGAATACTACGAATTCCACAAAATTAAGGGACATACCTTGGATAAATGTCAAGGTTTAAAAACCTACATCCAAGGTCTCATTGATCGAGGCAAAATACATGTAGACGCTAACGCAACATCTTCATCCAATGCTCAATTACAAATATACCAAAATGCCTTTCCTAATCATAATCAAGGTCCTAGTACGTCCAACTCAAATCCAGGACCTAGCAATAACAACCAGCCAGGAAACAGTACCAATAACATCAACTAAAAAAATGTACCATACAATTATCAAGGTGTGGTTTCATATGTAGAACAAGTGGAACCCCGTGTATCCATGATACATGTTAAGGGACAAGATCCACAATGTGCTGTTACTACTTGGCGAAACCGCATCATGATCCCAGCAGCATCTCCATCCACCCAACGACCATCCACCAATTCCCAGTATAATATCCTAGACCATCTAGGTAAAACTACAACCCAAATATCCATTTTGGATCTGCTTAAGTCATCTCCCATACATCAAGATATCCTAACTAAGGCTTTGCAAAGCACACAAGTACCTGATAATATTGACCCTACCCAATTTCAAGCATTGGTAGGCAATCTTTCATCGACCTATTAACTAGCCTTTAGCCAAAAGGACATGCCGCATCTCGATTCAAACCACAACCACCCCCTCCATCTCGAGGTTGGTGTCAACTGTCAAAAAGTAAAAAGGGTATTAGTAGATAATGGTTCAACCCTAAATCTATGTACGTTAAAGTTTATACAACAGGTTGGATACACCCAAGCTGATCTGAGAAATCAAGTGATCACCATCAAGGCTTATGATAATGCAGAGCGAGATTCTAAAGGCATTATTTTCCTCCCTATACAAGTGGGCCCCACTGTACAATACACTATGTGCCATGTTCTGGACCTTGAACTCCAATACAACATCCTTCTTGGCCGTCCATGGATTCACTCTATGCAAGCCATACCATCCACTTATCACCAATGCCTAAAATTCCCATTTCAAGGAATGGAAGTCACCATACAAGCCGCACTCAACCCTTTGAATATTGTCGCGCCTTGGAGGCCTCTTTTCCACATTCACATTATTGCCCGGGGGTCAAAATGGGGGCACCATTGACATCCGATCCTATCCCATCCACCAATACTCTGAATACATCATCTCCACCATCATCCACACCCCCTTCCACCGTCACCAAGGTCCAGATCATAGATAGGGGATGTGGTGAATACGAAATGCACACCACACTCAATGTGGCAAACATGCCACCTTCGCCCCGCACATATGGGCAACTGATTCTGCCATTACCAGAAGTAGAAGAAAAGATGCTCACCCTCACTTCCAAGAATGTGGGGTCCACAACATTCAATAATTTGGGATCCCTCCAGGATCTAATGGATGATGATATCAGTCAATGGGTTTATCGGGAGGAGCCTGAACCACCACGGCCCCTTATTGAATACTTTCACGAAGCCTATCCACATGCCTCCAAATTAATTGAAAATTGCCATTACCAAGGCAGAGGCCTTGGTGCAGAAGAACAAGGAAGACGTCTACCCATCGAAGCAACTACCATCTGACCAAGGAATTTGGGCTTCGGCTATGATACCAAACAGAAGGGTCTTACAACATCCACTAACACCTCTAACAATGTTAGTGTTGACAACAGTTCCCTTGAAGACATACCGGAGGAGGAATCCATCATACACGCGTACGACGATTTGAATCACATCGACCTCCCTGCCATGTTTGAATGCTTATCTGCTTGTACCAAAACTTTATCCCTTAAACATCCTGAGCTTATCGATCATGACCTACAAGGTAGCACACCAGTTAGCACTTTTCCCTCAGAAGATACCTATGTACATCTAATGGGATTGGGGGAAGATGAATGCCCTAATTGCAAAAGCAAAAAGAAACAAAAGAAGAATGGGTCATCAAGTGAAAACCTCACCGAGGCGCTTTTTGACTATGAAAAAGTAAAAACAAAGGATGTATCTAATAGTGAAAACCTTGATACGACATTGGAAGATGGGGACGTTCATCTTGCCCTTGTAGGAACACGACTATCCGAGCAATCTTTGATTCTCATTGAAGAAACGCAAGAGGTGAAACTGGGGACAGAAGAGATTCCAAGAATAACCTATGTGGCTAAATCTTTATCTGAAGTAGAATACACCACCATTGTCTAAATTCTCCGTGAAGGGATTATCAACTTTGCATGGGCTTACTCTGATATACCTGGCTTAGATCCCAATCTTGTTGTCCACCATCTAGATGTTCGTCCAGAGACTAAACCTATCAAGTAGAAGCTCTGAAAAATGCACCCACAAGTGGCGTTATTGGTTAAGAAAGAACTAGAAAAGTTACTGGATGCTGGTTTTATCAGGCCCATTGACTACTCTGATTGGATCTCTAATATTGTACCTGTTGCTAAACCCAATGGAGACATCAAGATTTGTATAGATTTTCAGGATCTCAACAAAGCTTGCCCAAAAGACGACTTCCCCTTGCCTAACATCGACATGTTAGTCGACATCACTACGGGACACGAGATGCTATCCCTCATGGATGGCTTCTCTAGCTATAATCAGATCCGGATTGCCCCCGACGATCAACATAAAACCGCTTTTACAACACCTTGGGGTATGTTTTGTTATAATTTCATGCCCTTTGGTCTCAAAAATTTAGGGGCGAGATATCAACGGGCAATGACGGTTATATTCCATGACCTCATTCACATCATCATGGAAGACTATGTCGATGACCTACTGGCAAAATCTAGAACCAGGGAAGAACATGCTACCATTTTGAAATAGATCTTTGAGCACTTAGAACAATACAAGCTTCGACTAAATCCAAAAAAGTGTGTATTCAGTGTCACATCAGGGAAACTCTTGGGCTTCATAGTGTCCCGCAGAGGCATCGAGGTTGACCCAGCTAAGGTGAAAGCTATAATGGATATGCCTCCTCCAAGAAACTTGAGACAATTAAGGAGTCTCCAAGGGAAACTACAATCCATCCACCGCTTTATAGCCCAACTTGCAGATAAATGTCAGTCCTTCGCCCACCTTCTCAAGAAAGACACCAGCTTCAAATGGAATCAACAGTGTCAGTTGGGCTTCGACATGCTCAAAGGATATTTGGCTCACCTGCCAATCTTGATGCCACCTATCCCTGGAAAACCCCTCCTGTTGTACATATTGGCCACGCCAGTAGCATCGGGGGCATTATTGGCACAACATGATGAATCTTCAAAGGAACGGGCGATCTATTACATCAGTCGCACACTGGTCGGGTATGAACTCAACTATTCACCAATGGAAAAGGCATGTCTTGCTGTGGTTTTCAGCACAAAAAAGCTATGCCACTATATGCTAAGCCATCCTATAAAATTAATATCCAAAGTCGACCCCCTCAAGTACCTGCTATCCAAGACAACCCTAATTGGTCGAATGGCTAAATGGATCATGCTCCTCAGTGAGTTTGATATAGAATATGTAGATAGAAAAGCCATTAAAGGACAAGTAATAGCTGATCAGTTGGCGGATGCCCCATTAGTGGACGCTTATCCAATAGAAGCTAAATTCCCAAATGAAGGAGTATTTGCAGTCTCAGAAACCACCACCTGGACATTTTACTTTGATGGATCACACACCCATAATGGATCGGGGGCAGGAATCTTGCTTATCACTCCCCAAGGCGACTACATACCAAAATCATTTAGACTGGCTTTTCCTTGCACCAACAACATCTCTGAATATGAATCCCTTCTCACCAGCCTCAGAATTGTAGTTCAATGGCACATCACCCACTTGCAAGTTTTTGGTGACTCCCAGTTAGTCATAAAATAGGTCAACGATGAGTTTCTGACAAAAGATGAAAATTTGTTGCCTTACAAATGCATGGTGGATGATTTCAAGAAATATTTCACTACCATCCAATTTGAGCAGATCTCGAGACTCCAGAATAAGGCAGCAGATGCTATGGCTACCATTGGTTCTCTCCTCGACATGCTGAAAGATTGCACAAATTGTCAGTTCCTAGTTGAGCAACTCCTAATCCTAGTGTACGATATCCCTAAGAATGACATGGTGTGTGCTATTGTAGGTCCTGAATCCCCTTGGTACCATGACATTTACACCTACATTCATGACAACACCCCCCCGCTGATCTCACATGAAACCAATGTAAATCATTTATCCAATGCACAACTCGTTATACCATTATCGGTGATACACTTTATTGACGTGGGTATGATGGAACTCTCCTCTGTTGTCTAGACGAAACTGAAGCCCGCATAACATTAACAGAAGTGCATAGCGGTATTTTTGGGGCCCATTCTAATGGTATGGCCCTAGCCAAGTGGATTCTCAGAGTAGGATATTATTGGCCCACAATGGAACATGATGCTTGTGAGTATGTCAAAAAGTGTCTTCTGTGCCAACAACATGCAGATTTGATTCACGCTCCAACACAAGATCTCCAACCCATCACGACACCTTGGCCATTTTCACAATGGGGTTTCGACTTGATTGGCAAGATCTACCCTCCATCTTCAGATGGTCACACCTTTATCATCACAGCCACTGAATACTTCACCAAGTGGGTGGAAGCCATTCCACTCACTCAAATCACTGGTGTTCAGATCTCTAAGTTTATCCTATATCATATGCTCTGTAGGTATGGTATCCCCTTCGCCATCATCATCGACAATGGAAAACCATTCAAAAATAAGTGCATGAAGTCCCTTTGTGACACATATCATATCCAACATCGCTGGTCCACTCCCTATTACCCCCAAGGTAATGGACAGGCAGAAGCAACAAATAAAACATTGATCAAAATCATTAAGAAGATGGTCAATAGCACTGGCCGCGATTGGCACCTCCATATCCATCCTACTCTTTGGGCCTACCGTACATCCATCCGCACCCCTACTGGAGCCACTCCATATTCTCTTGTCTATGGCACTAAGGCCATCTTGCCAATCGAAGTTGAAATCCCTTCACTCCGCATCTCCCTCAAGAATCTCATCACTGATGAAGACACCTAGGTGGAACGCTTGGAACAATTGGAATTGCTCGATGAAAAGAGAGTCAAGGCTTATACCCATCTACAAGCTTACCAACATCGACTCAAAAGGAGCTACAATAAGAAATTCCACCCTCGCCAATTCGACATTGGTGATTTAGTCCTAAAAGAAAATCAGCAGAATCAGCAAGATCGAGAGAAGAAAGGTAAGTTTGAAGCAAACTGGTTGGGCCCTTATGTCATCACCTCCAAGTATGGTTTTGGTGTCTACAGGCTCTTTACCCCTGAAGGTGAGCTTTTGGAGGAACCCATCAACATCATGCATCTGAAGAAGTTCTACATTAGATCAGCTGGGGTATCCTTCCTAGTAAAAGTTAAAAATACAAAAAATACAAAAAATACAAAAAATACAAAAAAAAAATCCAAAAATCCAAAATAGTAAAGAGAAATAATTTGTCCTATGGTGAAAACCACCCCTGCGTGGCACTTTGGATACGTACGATTGGTAAAAACCTGGCAACGGGCGCCTCTTGTATAGGGCTGAATCATTATCTACCGAGCGTCCTAGTTACTCTATGGCTTACCCACCGATTCCTCAATCCCCATACCCTCCCATCTACTTGCATCACCTCGTCGTTTGGTATATTTTGGGTGAGCATTGGACGATTGTCATCCGCTATCCAACACCTTGAGCTTATTATCCTAATCTGAGCTTGTGTCTATCTCCATCTTCGTCTCATTGTGTCTCATCTTGAACTACGTTGCCCCTGCACTTGCATGTAGGCAGGGTTGATCTTTTGATCTACCCCCGGGGCTTCTCTGTGTCTTCATCCCCCATCTTTTTTCATTGTCACCCTCTTTCCGCTTTTCTCATCATCCCCTCTTGAACTATGACGCCTCTGCGCTTGCATGTAGGCAAGGCTAATCTTTGGATCGGCCCCCAAGGCATTTTGTCCTTCATCACCTGTCCTCATGGTCTACTTTCTGATCTTATCCATCTTTGATCTTTTGTCATGTTTGAACTACGTTGCCCCTGTGCTTGCACGTAGGCAAGGTTGATCTTTTGATCTGCCCTCGGGGCTTGTGTCTGTCTTGATCTTCCATCGGTTTCCATTGGTCCACTTTCCACTCTTTTATCATGAACTACAAGGGCTCTGCGCTTTCACGTAGGCAAGGTTGATCTTTGATCAACCCTCGAGCCCCTAGGTCTTTAGGTTGTGTCTTGTCCTCTCGTTGTTAGGTATGTCCCTATCGTCACCGATTCTTCACAAACAAGGTCTCCTCATATCAAGAAATCCATCCAATGGCAATTATCCTGCATCATCTAGGTCACTTTAGCTTAGTATCCATCATCGGTCTTAACAGGATGCATCCTTCCTAATAGACCACATCAACCCCATCCATCCCTGGGATCTTATGGAAAAGGACGCTTCTAATTGATTACTATCTTTTGGTACTTTTGGATTTTGTTTATCATTTCAGCTCCCTATAATCACTAGTCAAGATCGCCATGATCCTTCATATTGTGGTGTGTTTTGCCTAGTTAACATAGGGATATCTCTTGACTTTTGTTTTTGTCTACTGGGATGCCCCACATGGTACCCACCAGGATTCTTTTCGGACCCCGTGTTATGTGGGGCATCTCTTTGTGCTTGTGGTTATTCCAATACCTGGCCTGACCAACATCATCGCGACTTTGGTGTATTGGGATATCCTTCTTGTTTGTCGTGTTTGTTTTCTGCATTTGACATTAATTCGTCTTGGTTTGCATACCCTGACGTCCGATGTCTTATGCTATAGCAAAAATTTGTGCTCTAAAGAATGGAAAATTGCATTCATGTTGCATATTCCCTCTTCATCCTATCTTGCCCCTACGTCTATGACTTGTGGTTTTGGTTGTGCAAACTCTCATTCACTCTTACTGACTTTTCTTCTCGGGATCCTTACGGTCTTTGATAGGTACTGCAACCCCCACATCCTACACCTATCATCTACCCATTGATACTTATGTCCACAATCATTAGGTCCATTTATCCATTTACATTAAACATCCATTCATTTATCCATTTGCATTAAATCCATTAAGTTCATTCACATCCATACATCCATTCATTTATCCATTTGCATTAAATTCATTAAGTTCATTCACATCCATACATCCATTCATTTATCCATTTGCATTAAATTCATTAACATCCATACATCCATTCATTTATTCATTTGCATTCACATCAATTCATTAAGTTCATTAACATCCATTCATTTATCCATTTGCATTAAATCTATTAAGTTCATTCACATCCATACATCCATTCATTTATCCATTTGCATTAAATTTAGTAAGTTCATTCACATCCATACATCCATTCATTTATCCATTTGCATTAAATTCATTAAGTTCATTAACATCCATACATCCATTCATTTATTCATTTGCATTCACATCAATTCATTAGGTTCATTTATCCATTTACATCCATTCATTTATCCATTTACATTCACATCAATTCATTAGGTCCCTATTACTCACCTCATTAACACAATTGAATTACCATTCATAAATCATTTAACACAATCACACATGCATAAGTAAAACATCAACATCACATAAAACATCATATACATATGCATAACATACATACTATCATAGGAACATCACATAAAATATCATATGCATACCCGCCCATCGCCAAAATGTGTGACATACTATCAATGGAACCATCACATATCATCATCATAATAATACACTGTCCATATCCAAAATATGGTCATCATATATACACCTCCATATCATACTCAAAATAAGGTGCATCTGAAGATATGCACTACTACCATCTAGTACCTGTCAAAAACACCTACATCCTGTCATCTATCCTCTACATGTCTTGAGCTACCCACATCTGACCTCTGTGGAGACTCAGGTACTGGCCCCTTGTGTGTCGGAGTCCCCTGGAACTCACGCCCTGGAGTCCCAAACCGAGGAGGAGCCGTCTGAAAATCACTGTACCCTCTGGTCCGTGTACCTAACGACTGTGATGGTGCCGACATCTGAGGTGTCTGCCTAACATACCGCATTGTACGCTATGCCGGATCTGGCACTGCTTGCTCGTACGCGCACCTCCAATACGCTGCCTCCTGCATATAGTCATCTCTCTACCCAACTTGGTACTGAGCGGCATTCCACTCATGCCTGTAACTATCCCTCTCTCTGCTCATGGCTCGTCGCTCCTACTCCCATGCCTCTTGTGCCGCTGTCAATAAACGTATCTGCTCTACAGATCTGTCCCTCTCTGCACACATTATCTCTAGCACAGTCCCATCACTCAGCCCTTGACATGCCCGCATCTGTGCTATATCCCCCTCAACATTCTCTGCCCAACCCATTGCTGCGTTTCTCTGAAACTGCAGAATCTGGACCTGTCTCCATAAACTGTCCCTGTCTCCCTGGAGTGCCTGCATCTATCCTTGTAAATTCTCTCTCTCCTTGTAGAGCCTGCACCTATCCCTATGCACTCTCTCTCTCCCGTTGCACCGTCTCTAGTCTAACCTCTGCGGCCTCGGCCCTCACCCTCATCTCCTCTGCAGATGCCTTTGCCATATATGCCCTCTCCTGTAGTGTCGTCCTCTCATCCTGAAATCCTGCCACCTACAGTCTCAATGTATCCATCTCCCCTCCTCCTATCATCATTGCCTCTAGCCTGTCTCGGTCCCATGTCACCTGAGCCAGCTCCTCCTGTGCTCTCTCCCTCTTTACTCGCATCTCATATCTCTCTCTCTGCAGCTAGTGCATTTGTCGTGAGCCGACTCACCGCCCGATCAAACACTATATCCTCTCTATCCTGTATCCTCCGTACCTCTGTCTCTGCCCTCCTCACCTCCTTCTCTAACACCCATATCCTCGCCTAGGCCCCTCTCAATAAAATCACTAGATCGTCAACTGAGGTTGCTGGTACTATGACTAACGGCTCCATTGCTAGTACATCCGGGTCCATCCTCCCCCCTCTCTCTCCTCCTACACTGGCTCTATCTAGCATGTCAACCGAATCCTCTGCGGCTGCCCATTCCTCCCCACCCTCATCAGTCTCCTACCTTCCTGCTCAACTGGCTGGACTCTCCCCTGATGACTGCTCTCAGGTCTCTCCCTGGGCTATCCTCTACCATCCACCACCCTCTCTGCCTCATCCTGTAGATCTCTGGCTCTCCCCTCCACTGACAATTTTGAGACTCTCCCCTCCTCTTGCTCAACCCTCACCTGCACCCACCTTCGTCGTACTCTAACGCCAATCCCTCGCTGAGTAGCTCTCCCCTCCATCACCCGAAGCATCTCCACCTCTGGCTCACTCTCCAATCTCACCAACCTCTATCTCCTTCCCCCCATCCGCTCCTCCTACCTCCATCTCATCTACCACAGCTCCCCTTAGTCTCCTCGGCCCCCTCGACCTCCTCCTGACTCTACCCCTCCTCGTCGACTGATCTCCAGCAACACCCCCCTCCACACCACCACTCTCAGGTCCCTCATCATCCTATCTCTCATCCTCCTATCCCTCATCCTCTTGTCCACCTTGCTCCGCCTCCTCCTCCTGCTCATCCCCTGGCCCCCCCTCTAAGGCCCCCACAACTAGCATCTCTGGTGTAACCCTACCCCATCGATGGTTGTGAAACCACCAACCATACCGATCTGTCACTCCAGCATCCTCTGGACCCTGCCACCTCCCTGGATAGGGAACCCCACCTGCCATCACCCATGACGCCCTCACGTCTCTCGCTGCCAACGCTGCCCCCCAATGTACCTTCCTGGTAAGTCGACAAAACATCACCGACGCTCCTGGAATGTCCTGCATCAGTCCAAACTGTCATCCCACTTGGTCGAGACGATGTAGCTCCACTATGTACCTTGGACTCCCAATCAGGTAACATCTACATAGGAAGAATCCTCGCTATCTCTCCTCCTCGATTCTCCATCCTCTAAACTGTCGAAATATATATGGCCACCATATAATATCCTCTCTCCGTAAATCATTAAATGCCCTCCTCCATCGCTCCACCTCTCCCTGTGTCTCATACCAGAGCATACAACCCCTGGCTGCCCCGAATCGCCATGCCACTGGCTCTCTATCATCAAAATCCCCTCCCTTGATCACTAAGGGCCTCGTCACCGCGATGTGTGTCCATCCCCATACTTGCAGTAGCATTCGGTGTGTCAAGCTCTGCCCTTCCCGATAGTAGATCACGTGCATATCCCGATATAACTGAGCCAATATGCATGATCCCCAAGAGAACTGTCCATCCCCCCACTCGACAATATGTCGAATCACCCCCATATACCGTAAGCTGTAGAAATGCCTACTCCGGTCTGGCAACAGAATCCCACTGATCAAACAACATAGAAACAGTGGTAATGCCGACACTCCTAGATCCAAGCATCTGTCCACGTCCAACCCCCCCCTCTGTATCGGCAGGTTATCGCGCCCAAACAACACCAGAATGGTCTCATCCAATTGCTCTCCTCTCAACTCCCCCTCGCACACCAACCGTCCTGCTATTAGTAGGCTCAGGATATGCCACACATCCTTTAGTGTAACCGTCATCTCTCCAGTCGGCAAATGGAACGTCGATGTAGCCGAGCTCCACCTCTCTATCAGGGTGATCAACATCGCCCGATGAGCCCTCATCTCTGGAAACTGCACCAAGTGCAATAATCCCGCTTGCTCTAGAGCTACATGGTCCGCTCCATTCATCGCCTCAATCGACGACGCCGATGCCTCCAACCTCCGCTCGTGAGTCCGCACTCTGCGAAAATCTTGCAAAAATTTCATCCCCCTATCAGAAACTTTTTTTGGTTTCCCAATTTCATCTCCCCTCTCTTTCTTTTCTTTTCTCTCCCTCTTTTTTGCTGTCTTCCCTTCCCCCTCCCCTTGCGGCCGAACGCTGCCGCTGCACAAGTGGCGACCACCTTGAGTCGAGTGGGCGGATACGCCCTCTGCGAGTGACTTACTGGCCAGGGGTACGCCCGGCGGTGCCCCCGTTGCGGGGTACCCCGCCTTCGGGCAGTGCCGCCCTGGGCGGCGCTTACCCCGCGGGGCGGCAATGCCTGTCAGTGCCACTGAGGCGGCTGCGTCGTAGTGGGGTGACTCCGCCCTAGCAGGGGAGGACTCGCCCCGCTTTGGGGCAACTCTGCCCCAGCCGGGGGCGAACTCACCCTGCTTTGGGGCAACTCCGCCCTAGCCAGGGGCGAACTCACCCTGCTGTGGGGTGGCCTTGCCCCGGCCCTCGGGGCGGATTCACCCGTCGGGAGGGCGTATTCGCCCTCCGAGGGCCATTTTTTTTAAAAATGGCATAATTTTTTTAAAATATATATTTTTTAATTCTGTCTTCTACTCATTCTTTCATTTTTTCCCGCCCACAAAACCCATATTTTATTTTTTTAGTAACCTATTTGAAAATGCGTTAAAATTTCAATTTAATGCATGGGTGGTTTTGTCGCTTACCTGACGGGGCCCATCCTGCTGTCGGTACGCCCGTCGAACCTCATCTATCCGGTGGACGATCTTGGTGTCATTATCTTGTAGCATCTTCACTTCTTTTTGCTCGTTCTTTCTCTTCTTCTCTCAACTGCTACAGTGCAAATGAGGTGAGGTAATTTTCAAAATTACCTTATATTAATTTTTAAAAGGTATTTTTTACTTTTTATTTACCCTTTTATTCCTCTGATTAATCTCTTTTATTTACCCTTTTATAGTATACTTGCTTGAATTGTGGATGGACGAATTTTGAGTATAATAAGTTTACTCAAAATTGTGGATGGATAATGAGGAGAGAAGCCTCCAATTTATAGATTTCTAAACTAGAAAAGAGAGTAAAATAGAGCAATGTGGGATCATTCAACATCCAATGGCCAAGTGCCACTTGTCAAGATGTGAATGGCTAAAGGTTGTGCACATTTTGGCCAAAGTGCCAATAAATGCAATTAGGTGGCATTTCAAATTTGAGAAATGACATGTTGAAGAGGGAAAATAAATGAATTTAATGTCCCTTGGCTCAAGTTCAAAGGCATGTAAGAGGCTTTTAATGCCTTGTTGGAAGGACCAAGTCCACTTGGACTTTTTGAATTCAAAAGAGGAATATTCCCTTTTTGATGCTTTGTGAGGGAAAATAGGAGAATTAATAAATCAAAGTAATTGATTTATTGTGCAAGTTGCATTCTCTAGAGAATTTTAGTGAGAAAGATTAAGTTAATCATGGATTTGATTAATTTAATGAGGAATTAGGTGATGTGACAATTTAGACTTAGATTTAAGAATTGATTTAAGTCAGAAATTGAGAAGAAATGATTCATTAAATAAATGATTTGATTTATTTAATAAAGAAGGAATGTGTTAAATTAAATCAAAATAAGGTATAATTTATTTAATTTAATAGGAGGACTTTAGAGATTTTAATTAAATAAAATGATTTATTTAATTAAACAACAATGTAGGGTTAATTAAATTAAATTGATTAATTTAATCAAATGAGGTGATAGTCTTAATCAGATAAATGACGATTCATTAGATTAAGGGATAGAATTACGATGAAATGTTGAGGATTTGATCTGAGAGGAAACATTGTCAGTAATCGGGATCAGGTGTGCCAAGACGAGCTTGTACATTTTTCATGTCTACATTTTGCCCCTCTTTTAAGCAATGTACTTGTTGCATTGATTCAAAGAATAACTGTTGTAATCAAAGTTCAAAATTTCATCGATTTTCAGATGCCCCACTATTGCCCCAGCGGAAGGATTACGCTGGTATACTGCCTCCTCAAGAGATCGAGCAGAAATGTACAATTTTCTGATCGAGATCGCGATAAAATACGAGAGGAGTGGTTCTATTGATCAGAGGACGTAAGATAATTCTTTGATATAGACAATTCTTATGATGTATAGACAATCATCAGCCATGGGTAGCCTTGTGTATATTTTGATACAACGCACTGATTTTAGATATAAATGTTAGTAGAAATAGAAGAATAAGAAGAATAAGGTGGATGGAAGGAGGATCCACACAAGTTCACATTATTACCGATGGTGATGATGATATTGCTTACCAGGAGTTGGGATTTTTAAAGGACCAATTACTTTATGTTTGATAACACACATAGGTATGATGCATCAAGGTATAAAGGATCAGGATGGCGTTGTATCTAGTGTGATGGAATTTTTGACTCGATAATCAGATAGGAATATTCTTGTTCACACTTAGCATATATACTTCGTTCAGGATATAGTTCAAATATTCTAAATATCTCGGGCCAAAACACAAGAAAGCAAGCTTTCCTATGTGGTCA
Source organism: Sequoiadendron giganteum (assembly GCA_007115665.2). NCBI lineage: Eukaryota > Viridiplantae > Streptophyta > Pinopsida > Cupressales > Cupressaceae > Sequoiadendron > Sequoiadendron giganteum. Next base: position 62,839,838 of record CM021102.1, read on the forward strand.
ACAAGATACCTTAAATATCTTCCCTACAAATTGAACAAAACATGCACAACTAAGTTATTTTACAAACGTATCCCACAAGCATAGCAGATAAAAAAGATAATGATCGTTGCCCCATTCCTTTCTCTCTAAACCTGTTTTGTTTAGGCATCATGGAGAGGTCCTTGGAATGAGTGTAACATAAGATAAGTCTAAAAGACCAAGATAAAGTAAACAAACAAGCTAATGTTCTTCGTACCGCTAGCCAAGACTAACTACTGTGAGGGGTACCTGATGCTTATGTCCATCGCAAGAAAGCTTCATCCTAGGACATGTAGTGATCAGGGTTTGATGGGACTAATTGGGTGATAAGCTATTGATACTCCGAGTTGACCAACTTGCTTGCTTACTGATCTAGACTTGAGACTTTGACAATTAAGCGTTCACTTTGGAACCTGCTAAGTTTGTTTCTAACCGACTCACCAAAGGGTGAAAGCGATGACGATTGTTTTATTATGAGTGATGACAATCACGGGTGAAAGCAAGATGAAATGGATGCACCATTTTGGATTTTCAGATATTTTTAGGCTATTTTTGGTATTTTCACATTTTTCAATGTTTTTGGATTTTCAAAATCTACGACAAACAAACAAACCTAAAGACCTATCCTAGGGGTCTCAGGAGCTGATCCATAGATGAGCCTTGCCTACGTTATACACGCAGAGACCACGTAGTTCGACTGATGACACATTTGACTTAATGAAAGGATGGATGGGCAAACAGATTGCCAATGCGATGGACACCTAAAGGACTGACCTTAATTGTCTCAGGGGATGATCAAAGATCAACCTTGCCTATGTTCAAGCTCAGAGACGACGTAGTTCGACAAGGTGACAAACTAACAAGACTCAATGATGAAATTTTTGAAGATTTTCTGAGATTTTGACATGTTTTTGGATTTTCTGATGCAATTTTTGAATGTTTTTGGGTTTTTGATTTTTTGAATGTTTTTGAATTTTTTGATGACTTTTCTGATGTTTTTGGGTTTTTTCGCATGATTTTGACAATTCGAATATGTGATGATATCAGTGCTCTATTTCAGAATTTTGTTGAAAACCAAGCTTAATGGTTGATCAATCGGATTGATGGATTGATAGTTTGACTAAGTGTGTTAAGTCAAACAAAGATGATAATGCACTTGTAAATTCTAGGAAGTTGTGTTATCCCAGAGTAAACTCGTACAAAAGGGATAATTTGGCTAGGTGTGTTAAGCCAAACAAGGTGATTATGGATTTGATAATTTGGCTAAGTGTGTTAAGCCAAACAGAGTGATGATAATGAACTTGTAAACCCAAGGAAGTTGTGTTATCGTAGAGTAAACTCGTGCACAAGATGATATTTGACTAAGTGTGTTAAGTCAAACAAGGTGATAATTGATTGGATTCGATTGATCAAGATGAAGCTTGGTTTGGAACAAAATAGCTTTGATGATTTGATGTGACATTGAAGTACACATTAGATGCAACTGATATGAATTGTTGGATTGATGTTCGATGAAAGATGAAACTTGATAAGGAACATCTTCTTGTCAACAAATGCCACGGGCTAGTGATTTGGATTGATGCTCACAAATGCTTTGACAAATTTACTTTCATGTTTGCCAATGCTCGGATCGCCACATAAGTGGAAGGATATATCCAGATTTATTCTCGAAGCAAGATGAAAATGTTTGCCCCCAGTGTCTAGCAATGTTTGAACGACCATGGGTGGATTCTTGGATAGATGGATACGGTAAGCATGCAAAGGATTCCAAGGACTATCTTGTGACAAGATAAGGGTGTTCAAACAAAGGAATGCTCATTCAGATAATGCTTTAAGGCTCAGATAATGTTGGATAGGATGGGATCAATGAAAATGACCCATGTCAAGATGACTACCATAAGCAAGTGTAAAGTGTGCACCAAAATTTTCCAAGATCAAGATAACTTGGAGTATGGATGCAGATGGATGAAAATGGATTGGATAAACGATTCATGGATGAACGGATGGTACAGCTGAAATGTTGGCTTTATTATGGATGCAATAAGATGCTTTCTCCTGAACTGGCACACGTAGATGCTCGATTCTACACATGATGCTTGTTTGCCAGGTTTTCATCATGGTACTTGTCCAAAGCGCCACCGAAGTGGTTTTCACTAGAGAACGATTTTTTTCTTTATTGTTTTCAATTCTTTTCTAATTTTTTGTATTTTTGGATTTTTTTGTATTTTTTGAGAGATTTTAAGCTGATGTTGAACCACCTGGTAGTGTTGATGTTGGTGCTGATGTTGATGCTTTTTTCATAACATGACATCGGTATCCTACTTGAAGAAGTTGCTTTGCCAAGACACATGCACTTGAAAGCAACTTTTGAGATCCTTGATCTGCTTTGCTGATACCAGAGTTAACTTTTTCTTTGTGCGTACATCACAATAGGGTACCTTCTGAATCCTTATGATGAAGGGTTACTGCCAATACATGGTCAATGTGAGAATTGGATATCATGTGTGGAGGCATGGATGGAGTGTGTTTAGGGATAAAAGATGGATTGGTTGACAGTTTGGAACCTTTGACTCTCCAAACTTGGGAAGATGAGCAATGATGGGTGGATATGGAAGTGTGCATGGAATTAGGACCAACTGCTTGATACACTTTGTATGTCGCTTGAGGAGCATCTTTTTTCTTTTGTGGACATCTTTGATGGATACTTTTCCCTTTTTGATTTTGCCCCATAGTTTCTTTGACTGATGGAGTTTGATAGGGATAGTTTTTCTTTGTATTCTTTGGTATCCATATATATTTAATTTGTCCTTTGTGCTTCTTAGCTTCTTTCAATTTGATAATGTTCTTCATGCTTTGATTCAAGTCTTTCTTTTGATGTTGGTCCCAATTCAGGGATGGGGTGATGGGTGGATGAAGATTCATGGCGTGTCGGGTTGTAGTATTGACATTGGTTTCATCATAAGGATTCTTCATTCCCCCTATGTTGACGTTTTCTTGAGACGAAGTTGCCCCCAGTTTTGTGGAAGTATTACTGATATGTTGAGATCCCTTGATTGTTGAGTAACCAAGGCCTTGATGCTTAAGATTTCCAACAATCTACACTGGTTCTAGGATACCTTGTTCATGTAGGCCTAATCCTCTACCTTGATAATTCATCTGCTGAAACATTTTATTTGCCATAGGATATGATTTACCTTGGAAACAAGGTGTTGCTCCTTCTTTGCTCTGTGGCGGATCTTCAAAGGTTATAACTCTTTTATTAATAAGATTATTTTCTCTTACAAAGGTGAGTGATCCAAGTTTATAAGTGATAGGATCTTCCATAAGTGGGATGAATGCCTGATTGATATCTTCAACTTGATCTTGTGACATATCAGATTGTAGTACTTCTTCAAGAAGTGTTGATGCTTTACTGTCCTTGTAAAAGTCTCCCTCATGACTCACTTCATAGGATGTTTCTGATTCATGACTTATGTAGAAGCCTTCTTCATGCTTTGTTTCTGATATGTCTCTGGATTTCTCTATATCTTGATCATGTGTATAAATGTTAAGAGTAGGAGACTCTTGTTCCTTGGTAATGATATCAAGAGTATGAGACTCTTGTTTTGAATGAGGATTATCTGCGTGTCCATCCAAATAAAGCATCTCATGGGTAGATGGAGGAGTATGTCCTATTTGGATGTGGTCATCTTGTATGGATAGGAGAGTGTCCATTATATTATTGTAGTAGCTTGGAGATGCAAATTCTTGATCTTGAATGATTTCAGAATTACTTTCGACATGCTTTGGATTAAGTTCTTGACATGGGCCAATTTCAAAGAATGGATTTCTTTCTTGGATATCTTTAGTAGGCATAGGAATTTTCTCAAATGTTATGAGGTCAAAAGATGGCCATATGTTTTGGAGAGGATCATTGCTAGACCTTGGTGAAAGATGTTCATTATGCTTTGGAGTGAATTCTTGAGATATGTCCTCTAACTCAATAGATGATGTAGAGACATTTTCAACATGATCATTGGTCGAAGGATCTTGATCATCATTTTTAAAAATTGTGATTGGAATTTGTTGCAAGCTTTGTTGTGGGAGTAAGACCTGCATTTTTTGCTGAGCCAACAATGCTTGTTGTTGGTCGTGTTGCTGTTGTGCCAACAATGCTTGTTGTTGGGCTTGCTGTTGAGCTGCTTGTTGATGGATTGCTTGCAATAATGCCCTGAATTGTATTTGCTCCTGTGCTTGTGCTTGGCTTGAGCTTGTACTTGGGATATTGCTTGCACTTGGGCTTGAGCTTGTGCTTGTGCAGCTTGTTGTTTTTGGAGTGCCTTTTGGCGAGCAGCTTGATGTGCGGCTTGCAACATGATGGAGAATGAATTGGTCGTTTTGTGTTTGGGTGGTGGCAGTGGTGGATTGGGAATGGTGTTGATTGTTGGGGTGAGTGGAACAGTCTCATTGATTTCCAGGGTTTGAGTGGTGAACAGTGCGATTGAGATTCTTGGTCCTTCAGACACTTGAGAAATGGTAGATGTATTAACCGTTGGGGTTGCTTGGATGGTTGCCATCTATTGTTGCGATATCGATGGAAAAATGGGATGATTTGGTATGATGTTTTGATTTGGCATGATAGATTGAAATTGAACATTGTTGTTGTTGAGAATCATATTGCATTGATTTAGGTAACTTTGATTTTGCATGGTGTTACCTTGAATTGAATCAACATATGGAGTTGCCAATATATTGCTAGGATTTTGAACAACATTAGGGGGATTTGCAAACATGTCGACCCCAAAGTTTACCAAGTGTGGATTTGAAATGGTCATGTTTGGTAAAGTTGCACTTGGCATGTATGGATTTGGTGGGAAAATGTTGTTTGGAAAACTCATGCATTGAGTGTTTGGTTGATAGATTTGCAGATTTGGACTTGGATTTAAATCTATCATTGGGAAAGGTGTTCCAAACTTTATATTGGGCATACTCACATTCGTATCATTGAATTTTGGAGGAGATAGTGATGCCATGCCTAAATGTGAGTTTCGATAATCAATTGGCATTGCGAGACTTGGATAGTTTGGTTGACTTGGATTACTCATGATAGATGGATCAAGTTTATATTCAATGTTCCTCTTGTGTTTTGACCTTGTTGCGAGAGTGAACCTCTAAGGTGTTTAGGACCAATGATGAGATGGAGGATGAAAGGGGTGAATGATATGGGTGTTTGAACTTTTAGGAACTTTGGATCAATGCTAGACTTTAGGAATTGATTCGATTTGATTTTGATTGGTTGATAGTTTGACTAAGTGTGTTTAGCCAAACAACATGATGGTGAACTTGTAAACCCAAGGAAGTTGTGTTATCCTAGGGAAAACTCACATAAGAGAATGAATTGGCTAAGTGTGTTAAGCCAATGAAAGTGATCATGAACTAGTAGACCTCAAGAAGTTGTGTTATCCTAGAGGTGAATTTGTTCAAGAAGATTGATAATTTGACTAGGTGCGTTAAGTCTAACAAGGTGATTATGATTTTCCAAAAGACTAGCATAAAAGATGTTTCCAAGGTTCCAAAAGTTGTTGGTGAGATGGAAATTTGATTGATTTTTGGATGGATGAAGTGATGATTTTGATCCTAGATGAACCTAAGAGGACTTACTTACAAGACCAAGGTGATGAAGAACATGCTTTTCCCTAGAAGTAATTCAAACCAAAAGACCAAAGTTTGCATGAAAACTAAATGACCCAAAAGAGAACAAATACATGTGTGGTTCAATTGTCTTTTATCTTGCTTAGATTTTCAAACTGTATGTCTAGTGTCCCATTCTCTTTCTCATCCCACAAGGTCCTTTGTGTGGAAGTCGAGGAAAATAGGGAAAAAGTTCCCTATGTTTATCCTTATTGGAAACAAATGATGGTAGAACTTGTACACTTAGAAACCTCTAGGAATGTGATTCCTAGGGAAATCAAGAGTGGGCAAGTTCGTCAATGGGTATTTGTTTCCCACAAGGTGTTTGAAATTTCAAGGTTTTCTGTGTATGTTTGTTTTTCAAATGTTTCCAAGATCAAGTAATGTGTTTTTTTTCCAAGCACTTTTACACTCCTAAGTTGATGAGGCAATACCCTGTTGGGTTCCCACTTGGATAAATACAGTTGCACATATCTTGTGCGAATGGCTAAATGCTTGACCACACTGGCTCCCCTCCATGACACCCACTTATTCGGGTCAGCCAAGCATTAGTACCCATGAATCTCCCATGGCATACTTTCCATTTCCACAACAAGACCACATGTTACGTGGGGTGGCTTCAAAGGACACGGCCTTTTGCACCAACAAGATAGACAAGGTTTTGGCCTTTTTCTAAACAAAGGGTTCTAATTCAGGCATTCCGTTCATGGGGGATTATCCAACATCGGCGAGAGTCCATTGCTGTCCATCTCGTCGAAATAATCCTCGTGATATTGGCTTTTGTTCCAATATCCACACTTATATCTCGGGTGGAAGTCACTTGGCTTTAGCTTGTTCCTGGTTGGGTCATTCCTTTGGGTGATTACTTTTTCCCACAAGGCAGGCCCTCTAAGTTAACAAAAGCGAGCTAACATATCCTGTCGTTCACACAACCCTTGTTGAAAAACAAAGGGGAGAACCTCCGTAATATATCGTGCTCACACTCGCATGTTTTGTTCAATTTTAAGTGCCCAAATCAAATGTGGAGGCAATCTTTTCGACAAGTTAATATCACTAAAATGTTTTTGATTCTCAAGATCGCTATAAAGCGCGAGAGAAGCGCATACACATTTTAATGATATTAATTTGTTAAAAAGTTTGCAAGACATAAAAGACACATGTTCAATTTTAACCTTCAAAGCAATGATGAGTTCATTTTACAAGCACCAAGATTAAATGTGAAGTTTGCCTTGTTCAATTTTAAGTCCAAATTGAAATCTAGTATATTTCTAAGGTTCAATTTTAACTAAAAGATCAAGTCAAAATGGTTAATTTTAAGCCCCAAAAATAGATGTGGGATGTTCTAAAACTAAAATAAAGATCTAGCTCAACAAGCATTAAAAAATGCTTTTGTGAATTTCTCCCATCTTGCTTTTGCCTTGATTTAATTCCAATATCCAACCTTCAAGAGAACATTCAATGTTAATAAAACATTTCACAAAAATTTCTCATGTTAAAAAAAAATTGCCATTTCTAAAAAAAAATTATTTATCCCCCTTTTAAAATGCAAAAATTTCCTTCCTCACTGTTCATTTCCTGAATTAAACCCCTCCTGTTGTTTTACCGCGGCTTGCTTTATCATGGTTGGTGGCTTAAAGGCAGTCTAGCGGCAGGATTTACCGCATTACCATTGATAGTCGGGTGGACAACCGCGGTAACGCGGTGGTGGGTAACGGTTACCGCACGACTGCTGGCAATTAAGCGGTAGACCGCAGGGATGAAGTGATGGTCGAGGACAGATGGTGAGGCGGTTACCATGCTAACGCGGGTAAGGGAGGGGTAACTGGCGGTGATGAGGTGCGTTCAAGTGATAGACAGAGTCACGGTTAGTGGGTTTACCATGGTACTGCGAAGGATCAAATGGTAAACCGCGGGATGGCAGTGACAGTTAAACAGACAGGCAGCACACAGCTAACCGCACCACCATGGTTGAGGAAAATTATCTGATGGTGATGCAGTGAGCACCACTCTACTGCAGATGGAAGGGATGAGGTGGCAGCTAAGTGGTAAAGAGACGATAGACGATGAAGGAAGTGGCGATGGTAGTGATACCGCGGGTGGTGGCAGAGTAGGCCGTGATAATCTGGTGAGAGGATTAACAACCCGAGAGTAGTATCGCAGGGAGATGGAATGAAGGGCGTGGTGGAGCTGTGAACAGAGGATGACAACAACAGAAAATGGAAAAGATGTCGGCGCGGGGGCGAGGTAAAGACCTGAGGTGACTGTGCGACAAGAAAGTGAGAAGAAAGAGGAGAATAGCAAAGAGGAAAATTCATAGTGAAACCGAATGATTAGCATAAAATTTACAGAAGATTCAAAGCTTGTATTTAAACAAAAATTTCTTTCTTTTCTTCAACCAAACATAATTAAGCATGAATAACAGTGAAGGCTATTGTTAACAGAACAATTAAATATTTTGAGCCAGATTTCTTGCAAACAGAGACATTAGTGAGATTGTAACGGAATAAATTTTAGGATTAGCCCTCCTTCTAGCGCCAAAATGTGGATGCTAAAATCTGCAAACGAAAATCGTCTCAAACAATTTCATGTTGTTAGCACGAAAGTTAGTTTAAAACAACAAATTTAACATCCCTATGAGATACTTAATCATGTCTAAATATGCAACTAATGAGCATAAAAACAAGTTAAACTAGAAGCATATAAAAGGAAACACGATTAAACCTTCATCCCATAGTGGATTTGTGCCACCATTATTGTGTAGTAAGCAACCCTTTCCCAATCCTTGAACAAGCTAAATGATAGTATGAGTAAGATTAATTCTCCAATGAAGAGAATAACCTTGCATGAAGATTTGGAATGTTGAGATGAATTTGAATATATTGAGTATACTTAAAACTGTTTGTGGATGAAATGAAGTATAGTATACTTGCTTGAATTGTGGATGGACCATTTTTGAGTATAATAAGTTTACTCAAAATTGTGGATGGATAACGAGGAGAGAAGCCTCCAATTTATAGATTTCTAAACTGGAAAAGAGAGTAAAATAGAGCAATGTGGGATCATTCAACATCCAATGGCCAAGTGCCACTTGTCAAGATGTGAATGGCTAAAGGTTGTGCACATTTTGGCCAAAGTGCCAATAAATGCAATTAGGTGGCATTTCAAATTTGAGAAATGACACATTGAAGAGGGAAAAGAAATGAATTTAATGTCACTTGGCTCAAGGTCAAAGACATGTAAGAGGCTTTTAATGCCTTGTTGGAAGGACCAAGTCCACTTGGACTTTTTGAATTCAAAAGAGGAATATTCCCTTTTGATGCTTTGTGAGGGAAAATAGGAGAATTAATAAATCAAAGTAATTGATTTATTGTGCAAGTTGCATTCTCTAGAGGATTTTAGTGAGAAAGATTAAGTTAATCATGGATTTGACTAATTTAATGAGGAATTAGGTGATGTGATAATTTAGACATAGATTTATGAATTGATTTAAGTCAGAAATTGAGAGGAAATGATTCATTAAATAAATGATTTGATTTATTTAATAAAGAAGGAATGTGTTAGATTAAATCAAATAAGGTTTAATTTATTTAATTTAATAGGAGGGCTTTAGAGATTTTAATTAAATAAAATGATTTATTTAATTAAACAACAATGTAGGGTTAATTAAATTAAACCGATTAATTTAATCAAATGAGGTGATAGACTTAATCAGATAAATGGCGATTCATTAGATTAAGGGATAGAATTATGATGAAATGTTGAGGATTTGATCTGAGAGGAAACGTTGTCAGTAATCGGGATCAGGTGTGCCAAGATGAGCTTGTACATTTTCCATGTCTACAATAACTACCTAGGGATAAAATGCAACTGAAATTTATTCTAAATAGCAAGGGAAAATGAAATGTAATTTGCTAATTTCCTGAAGCTTGTTGGCTCCTTTAAAAGGAATTCAAGGGAATTGTGCAAAGGGTCTTTGGTCAAATTCTAGACCTAGAAAATATATAATGGGAACACAAAAATATATTCTGAGTCTATAGCTTAGGCTTTGGGTTAGCTGAGTAAATTTTGTTAATTAGCTGGCTTCTGAGCATACCTGAATATAAATGGTAATTTCTCAAGCCTATTGTCTCTCCATTTTGATATTGTGCATGAATTATTAATGGATTTATATAAAGGATCTATTCATTAATTGTCTTAGTCTCTCACTCTGACATATGATTTAATTGTTGCTCTAATCTAATGGATGAGTAAAATGCTTTAGTTAAATCATTGATTCATGCTTGTGTCATTTGGATTTGGTAAGTAGTCACAAGAATTTGGGTGTTAATCTATAATTGTAAGGCAATTGCAAAGATTATGGATGTTCAGAATTAAATTTTCTTTTTAGTTCAGTTTACTTTATTTTGACTCCATGCCTTGAGATATGGCACTAATCTTAAGGTGTTGAATGCATTTCTTGTGCTTTTGGTCTTTGATTTGAGACAATTATTCATAATTACACCTTTCAATCGACTTACCTTTGTTGTGTGAGAATTCTCAGCTTTTAGTTGTTAAATCTTTAAAGGAATTGCCAACTTCTTTAAAGATTTCACCTATTTAGCATCAAATGATAATATGTCTGCTTAATGTGCAATGTACATGAAGATATTTTGAAATAATATTATAGGTGCATTGTAGGATCACCCTCCTGGGTCTTGCAGAACCCGAATTGTAGGAGGAAAGCTTAATAGCTTTCTCTCGTTCGTTGGCCCAACCCCTTTCAAGTTTCCAATCATTGGAAGTGGTAAATCCATAGGCTGCCTTGAAGATCTGGTTGGAATTTAAAAAACACCAACAAAATGGCGACTTTGCTGGGGAGAAATTGTGAAAATTTTGATTGCAGATTCTAGCCTTAAGAGTTATTGCATAAAGTCATACCATTTTCCATTCTGAATTTAGTTCAAATACTAAAGGATTTCAAACCTAGAGGAAGATTTGTTGCAGTGAACTTGGAGATTTCATGATTTGTGGTGCTCTGTTGGTGGAAGGAACTCAAAAATAAATTTATCTGTGAAAGGGATTCATATTGCTTGAAGCTCAGTCCTCTATGAAGAGAGGTGGCGACTCTATCAAAATAACCTGTGAAGATGTGAAGAAAAGTTCCCAAATCTATAATATTTCCAATCAAGAAGAAAATTTGCAGTAGTTGCAACATTTCTAGGTATTCTTCACCTTTGGTTTTTAGGAAAATTGTGTGAAAATCATATTTGAACGTCTTAGGGAAAACTTTGGTTCCCTATTTAGTGAATTAGCACTATCAAAGGGAAAGAGCAGTAATATTGAGTTTGCACACTCCCATTTGTTGGTCTTGTTATATTAAATGTAATTGCAATTCCATTGAAAGATGTTTGTTTAGTGTTCAAATATTTTCCAGTCTGGATGGTTAGAAGGAATTTGTATATCCTAAGGAATTCCATCCCTTGCATTGTCATGTGTTTTAAGTCAAGGTTATCATCATGTTAGCAATTTTCCTAGTGACCCTTCATTTGGCCATGGTCATAGTTAATCACAATTAGTTGAGCCTTGATCTGCAAATATTTATGGATCATCAAGCTGAAATAACCATTCCATTAGATACCTTAATAGGACTTGTCAAGAAGTTGCAAAAGTTTGATAATCCTCAAATGTCTGATACTCCAAAGTACATGAAACCAAGAGTGCACAAGCCTAGGATAAGGTCAGAGTGGAAAGCTGTATTTGATAGAAAAATTAAAGAGATGGACAAAAGACATTTGATGTTTTTACAAGCCCAGTTAAGAGATGTTCATACTGTGTCTACTTTCCAAATCATTACACCTTTTGTCAATTCATTTGACTCATTGTATAACCAGTTAGAATTGTCATGGGTTGACTACAAAGTTGAGAGTATGCCAACTCAATTCTATAAGAAGATGCCTAGATTTAATGGATACAATGCGTGTGAAGGAGATGCACATATCAATTTTTTTTCCAACTTCAGGGAGAAAAATTCATTTGGAGATCAAGATATGTGGATGAGATTTTTTGTCAAATATATTAAAGCAAGAGCTAGGGATTGGTACTTAAGGTTTCCTGAGAAGTCCTTTGCATGTTGGGATAAATCAGTGGAGGCTTATAGAGAAGAATTTGCAAGAAAAACCTCAGACCTTGTCACAAGGTTAAAGCAGATTAAAAGAAAAAATGAAGAGTCAAGCATTGATTTCAGTCATAGATTTGTTGTTGCTCTTTCACTAATCCTAAAACATTTCAGACCTAGCACTCCCGACTGTATTCATATGTACTTTGAAGCCTTTGAAGAGGGATCTAGTGCATTGTTAAAAGATTTTAAGGTATTGAGTATGCAGATGGCCTACACATTTCTAGATAATTTGGAGAAACAGAGGAATGAATATGTGCAAAGTTTGTTGTCTTCGATTTTGGATAAACATGCTAATGAAATCAGAAGATGTGTGGGTACAAATGACTAGAGCTTTTCAAACAAGTGCATACTTGAGAAAGTAGAAGATGATAATGATGTATCGTTGAGTGATGAGAAAGTTGTCTTTGAATAACATACAAAGGAAATGTACCCAGCTGAAGGTTGCAGCCATGATGATAAAAGACATGATGAGATGAATGAAATATTTGAAGTTTCTTCTATCTCCTAAGAAGGTGCAAAAATAGAGAGCAAATTTTCTGTAGCAATTAAGGGTTGCAATGATGTAGATAAATTCCTGAATGATCATCTCAAGTCACAATGTGCTAAAAATACTTCCCCTTCAAGTAATGAATGTGATGTTGCAAGGCATAATGGGATTCCAAGTCTTTTGAGCCAAGAACATGATGAAGAATATGAGTTGGATTTACTCTTTGAAGAAGAGATATGTGATCAACAATGTTGTGATAGAATTGATCATGTCAATTCTACAAGTATTGAATGTAGCTTTGATGCAAGTCTCCATAATGAGACATTGGAGTTTGCTGATTTAGAAAATGCTCTTGAGAATGTTAGTTTATCAACTGCAAGTGAAGAGGTATGCAGTGAACTTTAGTTTATGAGATCAAGTACAAGCAACTACAATGAGGAAACCACTGATGGTTTTTAGTTTGACAATGAACATGCCTATGCATATTCTCAAAAGGATGAAAATGACAAGCTCAATGAAAACACCCAATCTAAGGTTATGATGCAAAAAGATATACATTGTTGTTATGACAACCTAGAAGTAAGCAAGAATGAACAAATGGACAACCTGTTCTCTATGACAGATTATGACCATGCTTCTGACAATGTTGTTAGCAATTCAATCTCTTATGATTGGGGAAATCTAGTTTATGATCAGCCTATTGAGTTTCCAGACTTTGAAGATGATGACATTATGAGATATCCTAATTTGCAATTTGATAATGCATACAATTCTAGTGAAGGTCAAGGAGAGGAAGTGGTTGAAAGAATGGATCAAAACAATGATCTATTGAGTTGTGAACAAATTTCAAATTTGTTGACCACTGAATATCAGAAGAGTACTCATGTGAATGGATTTCGGTTGTTAAGTGTTGCTCATATTGATTTTGATAGTGATGATGACCTTCAAGATGCAAGGTATGATGCAAGTGAATATGATTTTGTTTCCAATTATGAACCAGTTGATCATGATGATGATCATGTGGATGAAGATGAGCAAAAATTTGATTGTAAGGATGCATTGTATGATGAATAAGAAAATATGGATGTTGATGCAAACTCAAAATTTTTTTTTGATGAGTTTGAAGCAGCAACTGATCATGAGTTTTGTGCATCCAATGAGCCAAGTTTTGAAGATTGTAATGCAGATTTGGATAAGTGCCCGTTTGCTAATTTGAATGAGCCTAGATGTGAGTCTTTTCATGTGGATGTTAATGTTGATTTCAAGGTAAAATCATGTTATGTATCTGAACCGAAATTGCTCATTCTTGAGCAAGCTTGTGATGATGAAGATGCTGATATGTTATGGTCAGAGGATGACAAAATGACTGAAGATGAAGATAAATCAGAAATCCTCAATGGTTCTTTATATCAGCATGATGGAGAATAGTTACAAAGTGTGCCAATGTATGAATGTATTTCTTTGCATACACTTGGAGATAGTTTGCATGATGAGCAAGATCTTCTGGTAAGTTCTTGTGATAGTTTTACCTTCGATATGAAAACTAGTAATAAGATTGAGCTTAATAGTACCATCCATATGGCAGAATGTGAGTGCTACTTTTGTCAACTAGGAGGAGTTTTCATACAGTGTGGAAATGTGCAAGACATTGATGAAAGTTGTTTTCAGCTTGAGAGTAATTTATGCGATGGATATGATAAGTTGTTGCCACATAATAGTTAGTATTTTGAAAGTATGCCTGAATTTCAGATGCATAGTGATTATAAATATGCTGATAATGTTGTATTTAATAAACTGTTGGGAGAGGTCAACATGTTTAATTAGGCGGAGGGTTGTGATCAGGCTACACTTTCATGTGGTCTTGATCCGCATCTTCAATTGTTGCCACTTGATACAAAATCAGAGAATGAAGAAAGTGGTAGTGATGTGACCTATTTGATTTGGTTGTCACTTGATGACAAAGCCAACTAAAGAGAAAGTTCACACTTGTATAAAGGAAAATTGGTATTTTTGTTGGCAGAGATGCAATCACTCATATTGTTGTGGTGTGACAAAGAAAAGCATGAGTTGAGGGAGATCAAATTTTTGAACAAATTGGTGTTTGATAGAGGTAAAAGTTGACTCCCCCTTTATTTTTTGGTGACCTAGAGTCGCCAAGTGAAGTTGAAAAGGAAGAATAAATAAAGGAGCAGTTTGAGGGCACCTGACAAACTCAGTGTTTGGTCTGCTCTCCAGAGATCTGGATTCTTGCTATGGCCATAGGGGGCATACATCCCCAGTCGGAACCACTGGTGGAACTCTCAAATCTTGCAAATTTGAAGTGCCCATATTGAATTTTTTGCCTCTGCACTCTCATAGTGTACCTGAGAAATCTGCTCGAGTGACCTATTTTAGGTCATAATTTGGAGCCTGTTGATTTTTGTGCAAAATCCCTTGGTGGACCTACTCATGTGACATATGTGAACATGTATGTCAGTTTTCAGCTTCCCATGATGAGTTTTGACAGTGTCTTAAAGAGCAAGCTGGAGGGTTCCGACATTGTTTTGCTGTTTGTGAACTTTCAATTCTATGAAGTGGCATTCTTTTCGAGCTAATATTTGACAACTGAATGATTTTCATGACAAACAAATTGTTGCTCTCCATTCTCCCCACATTCATATGCTCCCCTATCAATTTTTAGAGCCTCATAATATGATTTGCTATTTTTTCAAGATCAAAAGCAATTGCAGTTTATTCAGTTTTACATCTGCATTTTTGATAGTGTTTCAAGGAGGTCAAGTTTGACCCTGCAATATCTTTTGATGAACGATGATTGAAGCTAAGCCAGGTTGCGCACATACTTAGAGTATCTAAATGAGCTTATGTTTTCAGTGACAACCCCCCATAAGTTGTTTTGATATTTTTTTTCAAAGAGGTGATTTTGAGAGCCTTGATTGGTTTCTGACAGGTGAAATTGTAGAAAAGTCCAAGTAGGCAACTTTGGTATTTAATATCTTTCACCTCAAGGATAAATTTTTCATGAATTTTGTTGCAATAAATTATTGGGTCAAATGGTAACATGCCTACTCAGTTTCAGGCTCCTAGGTTAAGTTCTAATGAGTTATTTAATCATTTTCTGATCACAACATGGCAAAAAATGGTGTCTCAAAAAAATTCAAAAATTCAAATTCTAAGGACAACCCATTTCTTATTTTGGTCAAAAACCTATACAAATCCATTTTTCATAAAAAAAAAGGTCATTTGATACATTATTTTAATGTACTTCTGTTGCGGCGAACACGTCTCAGGAGCCAGTTTACAAAGGAGGTACCTGATTCTTGATGGCTGAGAAAAATTGGAGGAAATGGGTTTTCTCTAAGTAATTGATTATGACCGCATGCAAAAATATCGGCTCCAAGATTCACCGTTTGTGCACAATAAATTTCTCCATTTGGCTTGCAGGCAGAATTAATTTTTGCTTAGTTCTAATGTTTTAAATGTTTATATTTAAAACATTTTGAAATATCTCAAGATGATTTTAGGGCATGAATTTCTTCAAAATTTGAATGGGAGGCAAAAGAAGTTTTAATTCTTTCATTCTATTCACTAGAAAAATTGAAAAACTTCAAAGTTCTCACGACATCGCTCATCGCACTTCTGGATAAAAATGAGAATCCAAACCAGCGATAGCCATTTTCCCAGTGATGGATATAATGTTTGAGCAGCAGAGAAAAACTTCAAAAAATTTCGTGCCTGACATATGA
The DNA here is from genome assembly GCA_007115665.2 of Sequoiadendron giganteum. Lineage (NCBI taxonomy): Eukaryota > Viridiplantae > Streptophyta > Pinopsida > Cupressales > Cupressaceae > Sequoiadendron > Sequoiadendron giganteum. The sequence continues at coordinate 62,855,913 of CM021102.1, forward strand.
CACAAAATGGATTTGTTGAGAAGGCTCCAAAATCTTTTAAGCAAATGCAATTAGTGGTTGTGTTGCACATCTTGAGAACACTAAAAGAGTTTTATTTTATTTTGTAATGGTGGATAAGATGCATCAAATTCTTGGCAGCCATCATGATTTCTATGAAGACCAAATTTGAATAGTTTGAAAACAAAAAACACAATTAATGGTTGCTCAAGATTCAGGAATACTTGCGTAGGAGATGGGAAATGCTGCACATAAGTTTGAGTGAGGTCTTTTTGGTCTTTCAAGGCATCTATGAACAGTTACATGGGGCAGCCATTGATGCCCAGTTGAGTTGGAAAATCCCCCTAAATTTATTTGGCACTTGGAGAGTTTGCACTTGTAGTGAAAATGTATTAAAATTGTCTCCTTGAGTTCTATCGCCATGGTTCGAATATGGAGCATCAACAAAGAACAAAGAAATAGAGAGGAAGAGTTAGGGTTTTCTTTTGCCCTGTTGCCCATTGCCGATCTTTTCTTCCTTTTTCAAATTGAACCAACGATGCACGAGAGCTGAGCGATTGCGTTCATTTCCCATCACGGGTTGGTCTCCCATTTTCGCACTTCATCGTGCGATACATAGGAGGCAAGCGGTGCTTGAAAAAGTTTGGTGTGGCCCTTGTAGGTAAAATTTTTTAAGGTTAAAATAAAGAGTAAATCTCGAGAAGGTTTCAAAAGAAAACACAAGTGAGGAAAAAATTAAATGATTCACTGGTAAGTGTTTTAAATAAAATATTTAAAACACTGTGGCATAAACAAATGGAAAATTTAAAGGTTGGAAAATAATTTTAATGTCGAGCTGATAAGTCAATGTTTCATTGATTTTAATATATTATTGAAAAGATTAAAAGGCATCGCTCAAGGTTTCCAGTGTAAAAACAAAGTGGAAAAGTAAGGGATATTCATGGTAAAATCTTTTGCTTGCCCTATAAAATTCAAAGATTTTGAATGGAATAGGCAATATTTTTATCTCGCCTTGTAAGTAAATAAAATATTCACTACTCGAGGAATATTTTATTTTGTTGAATATGCTATAGCAAATAAAGGATTGAGTGAAATGTTTTCACGGGAGCAAGTTATTTTCTTCTACTGGGTTAAAATGCACAAGCTAGGAGGTAGAACATTTGGTGGGAATTTTTTTTCTGCAAATATAACTGCCTGGGGATTAAATGCAACTGAAATTTATTCTAAATTGCAAGGGAAAATGAAATGTAATTTGCAAATTGCCTGAAGCTTGTTGGCTCCTTTAAAAGGAATTCAGGGCAATTATGCAAAGGGTCTTTGGTCAAATTCTAGACCTGGAAAATATATAATGAGAACACATAAATATATTCTGAGGCTTAGCTTAGGCTTTGGGTTAACTGAGTAAATTTTGTTAATTAGCTAGCTTCTGAGCATACCTGAATATAAATGTTAATTTCTCAAGCCTGTTGTCTCTCCATTTTGATATTGTGCATTACCTATTAATGGATCTGGATCAAGGATCTATTCATTAATTGTCTTAGTCTCTCACTCTAACATATGATTTAATTGTTGCTCTAATCTAATGGATGAGTTAAATGCTTTAGTTAAATCATTGATTCATGCTTGTGTCATTTGGATTTGGTAAATAGTCACAGGAATTTGGGTGTTAATATGTAATTGTAAGGAAATTGCAATGATTATGTATGTTAAGAATTAAATTTTCCTTTTAGTTCAATTTACTTTGTTTTGACTCCATGCCCTGAGATATGACACTAATCTTAAGGTGTTGAATGCATTTCCTATGCTTCTGGTCTTTGATTTGAGACAATTATTCATAATTACACCTTTCAATCGACTTACCTTATTTGTGTGAGAATTCTCAACTTTTAGTTGTTAAATCTTTAAAGGAATTGCCAACTTCTTTAATGATTTCACCTATTTAGCATCAAATGAGAATATGTCTGCTTAATGTGCAATGCACATGAAGATATTTTGAAATAATATTATAGGTACATTATAAGATCACCCTCCTAGGTCTTGGAGAACCCAAAGTGCAAGAGGAAATCTTAATAGCTTTCTCTCGTTCATTGGCCCAACCCCTTTCAAGTTGCCAATCATTGGAAGTGACAAATCCATAGGCTACCTTGAAGATCTGGTTGGAATTTAAAAAACACCAACAATACCCTCTTGTGCTGAGATACGCTTGCATTGCTATGAGATCTGCTCTGGCTTTGGGTAAATTTGGGAGCCCTCTTGGCAAATGACACTATTCACTCATACAGATCTTGATAATACTGCTTAGCCCTACTAGCCCGATGAAACTCTTGAGCTATATCTATAGCACCAACACTAACAGTGGCAATGAACTCAATGCACTATTAGTTAGCCCTTTGTGAATTGATCACACCCATATCCATCTCCATTGTAAGTTGCGCCACATGTCCTTATAATGCTGAAAGATGGGCTACATGGACCACTAACATCTGAATATATTCTTGTAGCACCTAAATCTAGGATTAGGGATCATGCGGTGCTCTTTTTACATCCTCCTACATGATATCCTCCCCAATAGGCATATCCCTCATATCCTCCGTCATCACTCTCTCCCAATCGGCCTCCTCCACCTCCCTCCTCACCTCCTCCACCTCGATATCCATATTGACATCAACATCAACACCCAACTAATGCTCTCTCTTTATCTCCTCCCGATGAGGAGAAACCTCTACTTGCACCTGTCATGCTATCACACCCTCCTCCTCATGAGGAGGGGCATCTACCTCCACATGTACATCCACAATTCTCTCCTCTTGGTGAGGATCATCATCTCTCTGCTAGTTTCATCATGGTGCCTAAGGTGGAAGTCCACCTATATCCCTTTGACATCTATCTCCACCCCAGTCGTGATCTCCCCTACCACCATCTCCACCCCTATGTCCACCACTCCCATCGACCACCATCAACCCCTCTCCCCATTCTCTGCCCTAAAATCTTCCCTCGCAGACCTCTTCCAAGCCTCTCTATAGGAGCAATCTGATTAGGATTTGTAAATGGTGTTGGCCTATGTTGGGCCCACCATGCATCATACTACACTATGGTACCTGCATCTACTAACTCAGTTGGGGCACCCCACTCAATTCGTTGTAAGGAATCAATATCTGCCACTGTAACCTAATAACTGATCATAGGTCCCCACTAAGGAACCTCTCTTGAAGAGAGCAAAAACTTTGCAATCCCGACAAGAACTCCCTACCTATCTCCAAACAATATGAGTAACCTCTCTAGTAGGTGTTGCTCAATGATGTGTTGTTTTTGAACAATACACCTAATAATATATTTTGTCTATTGACAATATGATAGATGCTCATGATCATTATCCCAGATGGGAAAATCTCTATACAACCTCCAGGTAAAGGCACCCAACATATCAATACCATGTCTCCAATAACCAATGTCACCAATGCGAATCTAAGTGGAAAAAAATCCATAGATATACACATAAGGAAATTCTAGTGCTAGGTATTTGTCAATGGGCAGGTTGAAAACAACTATGTGCTCCCAAGCCTAGACTATGAGTAATGTGGTACCACAACTGATGGAATGAGTGTCTCAATAGGAAAAATCATGTAGATGAAAGTAAAGCATGGCCAATAAGCACAAACCCCAAGAACAAATAGTGGCCCGCTCCATAATACCCTCTAGCATCTCACCCCATCCAACGTGGAACTCATGGCCTCAATGGTCGAGAATAACATCATCAATGATAGTATAAATAACAATGGTAAGCCAATCATATATGTCAACATGTGTGTCCCATCAGATCTTATAATCCTCTATGTTGAGACCTAGGGTTCAACATCAAATACTCGCCACAATGCAACCAATCCATGATTTGGATCATATACAACTCGCTCCCCATGGATGGGAAGCCGAAGGATATGCCAAAAATGCTCGAGTGTGATAGTGGCCTCATTAGTAGGTAGGTGGAATGAACTGGTCTTAGAATACCATCGCTCCACCAAAGATGTAAGTAGACCCCGATTAGCTCGAATAATGGGCATGAAAGTAACATGATATAAACCAAGGGCATGCAGTGTATCCTACACCTCACCCAAATGATCATGTAATCAGAAGGAGGTAGGATGAATCTTGAGTATAGATTGACAATAATCATACTTGCTACTCATAAAAGCATACTACGTCAATCAAAATGCCTAACAAGACCTATTGGACATTCAATACAAAGAAAAAATGATCAAAAATTGACTAATAGGAAAATGCATTGCAGTGCCATACATATGTAGCTCACATGGGAAATTGCAAGAAGAATCAACAATTGTGACATATTATTAAGAAAATGTGTTGCAAGAATCCAATTGCGTCGATTGATCCTACATATGTGTTGCATCACAATGGATACAATACACAAAGCAATTGCGAGTAGGCTAGAAATTATGATTCCATTTGATAGATGTGTCACAATGGACACATGTAGTGAACCAAGCCACATATGTGGTGAATGCGATAATAGATGTCGTGCCCAAAAAACACTGCATTTATTAGCCCTTCTTCAAGCCCTAGAAACTATGAAAAAATGCACAAAAAATGAGGAAAGAAAGGTGTACATACCGCATCCCTTGACCCCTCTGGCCATTTGAACAATCAAATTAGTATCTGCGGTGAGATCCAATTGGTATGTGTGACATTTTGACAACAAATCCATAGCAAAATCACAATGAAAGCTCTCAAATCTCTCAAAAAAAGCATAAATGAACTTTTTTGCACCCCCTCGGGCCTATTTATAGCTCTGAGGGTGGGATTTTTGACCCCCTTTATAACTGGGCACATCAACTTTGAAATTCAAATGCAAAACAGAACACCCCGGAGGCTTTAAAATCAATTTTTTTTACTAACAATGCATTCAACACTATAAAATTGACTTATCAAAACAATTTCCCATTTTTTTGAATTTTTCTCAAAATTTGTAAATTTTTTTAAGGGGGCATCAACCTATCCTGTCATCATTGGACCATATCAGGGAAAATCTTGAGCATAATTTTTTGAATTTTCTTTGACATAACGCTGTAAAAACACATTATATCAAAGAGGGGAAAAATGTAGATACCCTAAGTTTTCCTGATCTACAAACAACACCTTTTTACTAATTTTCCCTAATGATCAAATAATATCTTATTATTTAATTATTATCAATCTTTATATTCTAATATTAGTTAAGTCTACATTATTTAATTAATTCATTTGAATTCATCATTTATGACTAATTGAATAAATCCTATTTATTTAATAAACTCTTAATTATCTGTAGACATGGAAAATGTAAAATTTCAGTTTGACACACTTGATCCTGATCACTAACATCATTTCCTCTAGAATCACACCCTCAACATTTCATCGTAATTCTATCCCTTAATCTAATGAATCTAATGAATCATTATTTATCTGATTAAGTCTATCACCTCCTCTGATTAAATTAATCAATTTAATTTAATTAACCTTACATCTCTGCTTAATTAAATAAATCATTTTATTTAATAAAATTCTCTAAAGTCCTCTTATTAAATTAAATAAATTAAACCTTATTTGATTTACTCTAACATATTCCTTTTGGGTTAAATAAATCAAATCATCTATTTAATAAATCATTTCCTCTCAATTCTTGACTTAAATCAACTCATAAATTTAAGTCTAAATTGTCACATCCTCTAATTCTTCATTTAAATTAATCAAACCCTTGATTAAGTTAATCCTTCTCATTAAAATCCTCTAGAGAAAGCAAGTTGCACAATAAATCAAATACTTTGATTTATTTAATTCTCCATTTTCCCTCACATAACATCAAAAGGGAATATTCCCTTGTTTGAATTCAAAAAAGTCCAAGTAGACTTGTACATCCAACAAGGCATTCATTCCTCTTACATGTCCTTGTGCATTGAGCCAAGTGGCATTTATTTCATTCCTTTTTCCCTCTCACATGTCATTTCTCAAATTTAAAATTTCACCTAATGACATTTATCATGCACATTGACCAAAATGTGCTCATTCCTCAACCATTCACGTCTTGACAAGTGGCATTTGGCCATTAGATGTTGAATGATCCCACATTGCTCTATTTCATTCTCTCTTCCATTTTGGAAATCTATAAATTGGAGACTCCTCTCCTCATTCAACAACAAACAACTTTGAGTAAACTTACTATGCTCAAATTCACCTTCACTTCATAAATTTCAAGCAAGGTTATTCTGTTCATTTGAGAATTAATCTTGCCCATAACATCATTCAACTTGTTCAAGGATTGGGAAATGGCTGCTTACTACACAACAAGGTGGCACCAATCCACTATGAGATAAAGGTTTAATTATATTTCTTATATGCTGCTATTTACTTTATTTTTCTACTCATTGGTTGCATATCTAGACATGGTTAAATATTTCATAGGTATGTTTAAGTTTGCTGGTTTAAACTAACTTTCATGCTAACAACATGAAATTGTTTAAGCCATCTTTTGCAGATTTTACCATCCACATTTTGGCGCTAGAGGGAGGGCTTTAATAATTTTCTTTTATAGTTTCACTCGTATATTTGCTGCAGGAAATCTCATTTTGTTCGGTGTGTCTTACTGTTTTATTAACAGTCATTTTTGCTATTATTCATGGTTAAAAATATTTTATAGATCGTCACATGAGAAGATAAACATTTACGTTTTTTTTACTTCTACATGCTATAATGCCTGAGAAAGAATTATTTTTTTTATGAATCATGACTTTTTTTTATGCCTAACTATTGATATATGCTGAAGGTAAATAATCTAAAGCAATCAAATCCTAATTCGAACAGGCTTTGCTGCAAATCCCTTTTCCTTCTGTGCTTTTTTTCTCCACCGCAGTTAATCTAGCTTCTCACCGCCTTACCGCGGCCTATGCTTCCACTGCTCATGGTACAATAGTATCCACTGCCATACCGCGGTCTACCCTTTGACCATCCGTGGTATCGCGGTATCCCTCTTTGTCACCTCCACCACCTTCTCACCGCGTCATCGCCAGCTAAGTCTCACCTTCCACAGTATTGCGGTTAACCGCCACAATCTTCACCGCCTCACCACAGTCTACTCGCTAACCCCCACGGTATCATGGTTAGCCGTCACTATCCTCACTGCATTACCGTGGTCTACCGCCTAACCTTTCATGGTATTGCAGTTAACTGCCATGGCCTTCACCGCATCACTGCGGTCTATCACTTCACCCTCCGCGATAGCACGGTAAACCTGTTAATTGTTTCCTGACTGTCACCGCATTACCGTGGTCTACCGCCTAACCTTCCACGGTATTGCGGTTAACTGCCATGGTCTTCACCGCATCACCGCGGTCTATCATTTCACCCTCTGCGGTAGTGCGGTAAACCTGTTAGCTGTTTCCTGACTGTCACTGCATTACCACGGTCTCCCGCCTAACCACCAGCGATAGTGCGGTAAACATGCTAACCATTACCTGATTGTCATTGCTTATTGCCACTGTGCCACCACGATCTTCCATCCGACCACCCGCGGTATAGTGGTATCGGTCTCGACCGATTGTGTGAAGCCACCAACTATGATACCATAGCCTGTGTTAAAGCAGCAAAGGAGATTAATTTGGGAAATAAACAGTGAGGAAGGAATTTTTTTTTTTGCGTTCATAAGGGGGTTAAATAATTTATTTTTTTAGATGGAAATTTTTTAGAAATAACTTATGATTAGGACATTAATACATGAGATAATTTTATGAAATATTTTATTAAATTTGTATTTTCTTTTGAAGGTTGAACATTGGAATCAAGCCAAGGCAACACAAGATTGGAGGAAATCACAAAAGAATTTTTTAATGCTTGTTGAGCTAGATTTTTTCACCTAAATTCAAACCATCTCACATCTATTTTTGGGGCTTAAAATTAACCATTTTGACTTGATCTTTTGGGTAAAATTGAACTTTAGAAATTTACTAGATTTCAATTTGGGTCTAAAATTGAACAAGGCAATCTTACATTTTATTTGGTGCTTAAAAAGAACTCATCATTGTTTTGAGGTATAAAATGAACAAGTGTTTTCCATGTTTTTCAATCCTTTTCACAAGTTAATATCATTTAAAATGTGCATGCGCTTCTCTCACGCTTCACACCGATCTTGAGAATCAAAAACATTTTGGTGATATTAGGTTGTTAAAAAGATTGCCTCCACATTTAAATTTGGGTACTTAACAATTGAACAAAACATGCGAGTGTGAGTAAACTTATTGCGAGTGTTCTTCTTTTGTTTTTAAACAAAGGTTGATCTAACTATGAATATGTTTATTCACTATTGTTTATCTTAGAGGGCCCACCTTGTGGGAAAAAGTACTCACCCAAGGGAATGACCCAATCGGGAACACACTAAAGCCAAGCGACTTCCAACCGGTATATAAGTGTGGATTCTTGAGGAAAGTTCAAGAATCACAAGGATTATGTTGACGAGATGGACAAAAATGGACTCTCGCCGATGTTGGATAATCCCCCATGAATGGAATGCCCGCATTAGAACCTTTTGTTTAGAAAAAAGGCCAAAACCTTGTCTATCTTGTTGGTGCAAAAGGTCATGTCCTTTGAAGCCACCCCATGTTATACATGCGGTTTTGTTGTGGAAATGGAAGGTATGCCATGGGAGATTCATGGGTACTAATGCCTATCTGACCCGAGAAGTGTGTGCCATGGAGAGGAGCCAGTGTGGTCAAGCATTTAGCCATTCGCACAAGATATGCGCAGCTGGATTTTTCCAAGTGGGAACCCAACAAGATATTGCCTCATCATCCTAGGATTGTAAAAGTTCTTGAAAGAAAAGAACACATTGCTTGGTTCTCAAGAAACGCTTGAAAAAAAACATTCACAAGACCTTCAAATTTCAAACCCCTTGTGAGAAACAAATACCTTTGACGAATTTAGACACTCTTGCTTTCCCTAGGAATCATATTCCTAGAGGTTTCTAAGTGCATGAATTCTACCATCATTTGCTTTCAACAAGATTAAACATAAGAAAATTTTTCCCTATTTTCCTTGATTTCCCCACAATGGACCTTGTGGGATGAGAAAGAAAGTGGGACATTAGACATATAGTTTGGAACATAAGCAAGCAAGTATCTTTGATAAAAAGGAATTCATTAAGCCAAGATAAAAGGACAAATTGAACTTCATATGTGTTGCTCCCAATGATTTCCCGCAAGATCAAAATCCCAAAACGAAAGTTCAAGAAGATTAGTCTAAAAGCCCGTGAGCAATGCCTTGAGATGCTCCTTGAAGTAAGAGAAAGACTTGTATACAAATTCTACAAAACAACTTCAAGGAATAATCCAACTTTGTATGCGTTCTACTATCAACAAAATCCCGAACTTTTTGAAAGGTTTGCTTTTCTCCCATAGGAAGTCTAGCATGTCCTTTAATACTGAGGTTTTGTAAAAAAGAGTCATTTCTAGGTTAAGGTTCAAGATCAAAGTTTTCATACTCATCCATCTCTTCATCAAACCAAATCTCATTCCATCAAACCTTTTGTGAACTCTAGAAAAATTACTCATGCTAAACTTAAAGGGCTAAACCAACATCACCCTATCTTGGCTTAACACACCTAGCCAAAATAGTCAAACCTTTGGATGAATTTACCTCCAGGATAGCACAACTTCCTAAGGTCTATTAGTTCACAATCACATTGGCTTAACACACGTAGCCAATTCATCCACTTGTGCAAGTTCCCCTAAGATAACACAACTTCCTAGGGAATACAACTTCACTACAATCCTGTTTGACTTAACGCATCTAGTCAAATTATCGCAATCAATCCAAGTCCTAACAGTTTAGCATAAAACCTTCAAAATTTATCCAAAAGGTCTCATTCACTCATTCCACCTGTGTATCCCATCATCATTACCACCCTCTTTTGATCATTAAATTCCCTAGTTTTTCTCTTTTGGGCCTAAAAGGTTAGGATCAAACAATCCCTATTTTTTTTATGGTCCAAACAAGATCTCAATACAAGAAGAACATGGAGAATATCAGAGAAATATCAACTTCTGTGGACACGAGTCAGTTAACCTCCAAAATAAACCTAGTGGGATCAAGCAATCCCCCAAGTAACTCTCCTTTATCATCACAAAATCCTCAAGAGGAGAGTCATCAAGAGGACATCATGAATGAAGACATGGGGATGACACAATCCGAAATTATTAAAATGTTTCAAAATGCAGAGAACCAAAAAATTATCAGTGCCATGTTCAAGTACTTAAATACGCTAGCAGGAGGAGGTGTCTAGTTCCCTTCCAACCTTGATGCAAGCACTAGTATAGATGTGCCTCTTACAAATGCATCCCCAATGAAAAATTTCAATCAAGAAATACCTCACACCACATCGGCCATCACACCAACCTCGCCGAATGTAAACAAGGGGATTGCCATGTTTTAAGAATTGCAAAGGCATCGCCTTGTGGCTAACAAAGAGGTGGTCTTCACCCCCACACTAGGTACTTCTATCCTATAAAATCCATCCCACCCATACGTCCCACTCACCTTCCACAACCATGCTGGCTCATCTTCATTCTATGCAACACCAGCCTATCAATCAAACATACAAAATTCTCTACCACAAGGAGAAGGTGGCTTGTTTGGAAAAACTAATGTCACTGATCATTTTTCTTTCCAAGGTAGCATACCATCTCTTCCCCCATTCCCATTCATAACCACATCACCTCTTGGATTGGGTTTTCCTCCTCTCAACATTGATAGTTTCTCAGAACCAAGCAATGTGAACATCACATCAAGATCCCTATTCTTGCCCACACTATCACGACAATAAGTGGCAACCATTCAAGCCACTACATCAATTGTTTCTCAAATATCCCAAAGCATACCATCTCAAGGACCAAACATCTCAACCACCCCCCCAACAACCCAAATCCCAATCACCACCAGAATCCCTTCACCTGTCACAACGGTCGACATGATTCTCGTTGCACCACCAATCCCACCAAAAGCCAACACAAAAAATTCATTCACCACTCTAATCCAAACCCTTCAAAAGGCTAACCAACAAAGAGTACTCAAGCAAAAGCAGCAAGCCCAAGCACAATCCCAAGCACAAGCACAAGTGCAAGCATAAGCACAAGCCTAAGCCCAAGCCCAAACCCAAGCCCAAGCCCAAGCCCAAGCCCAAGCGCAAGGTCTAGCTCAAGCACAAGCACAAGCACAAGCCCAACAATAGGCACAAGCCCAATACCAAGTGCAACTACAAGCAATCCATTTGCAAGCTTACCAATAAGCCCTGCAAGACTTTCAAGCACAACAACAAGCCAAACAACAAGCTTTATTGGCACAACAAGAGCTCAACCAACAACAAGCTTTGTTGGCGCAACAACAGCTAGACCAACACTAAGCTTTGTTGGCACAACAATAGCTAGACCAACTCTAAGCTTTGTTAGCACAACAACAGTTTGACCAACAACAGGCTTCATGGGAACAACAATAGATGGACCAGTAACAAGCATTGTTGGAACAACAACAACAAGATCAACAACAAGCATTGTTGACACAAATGCAGGCATATCAATAGGCTTTGAACACACAGAAGAGCTTGCAGCCAACATCCACTAGTACTCTTCCCACCCATCAAACACCTCAAACACCTCACAACTCATTCATTCCACCTCCCGAACCAAGCAAAGATATCGCAACACAAATCAAACTGCTTTCGCAACAAGTGTTGGACTTACAAGTAGGAAAAACCATGGGAACACCATGCAACTTGTGCCCTTATCCTTTTGAAAAAAGTCTCACCATGATACTGTTCCCAAAGGGATTCAAGATCCCCAAATTTGAAAAGTATAATGGAACGGGTAACCTTGAGAACCACGTTAGGGAATTTCAGGTGCATTGCATGGAGGTCGCATACGATGACACGTATCTAATGTGACTCTTTCCCCATAGTCTGACTCAGTCTAGCCATGGAATGGTTTTCTCACCTACCCACGGGCATTAAAACATTCGAGGAAATCGTGGAAGCCTTCCTTAAGAATTATGCTTTCAATATGAGTGCAGATGTTAGTTTGGAAGGACTATCCACACTCAAACAGAGAAAAGGAGAGCTATTCGCATCCTTCTTGCAAAGATGGTGATCGAAAGCCAATCAGAGCAAGTGGACCATGCTAGAAGAACAATAAGTTTGCACTATCATAGCCAATCTAGATGAAAACTTGGCATTCTACTTAAAAATGCAATGCATCTCATCATATGATCAACTAATCTCGAAGGTGCTCAACATCGAAAGAGCCCTTACTGCGTGAGGAGGTGCACCAACATTCACTCCACCACAGGATAATAGCCCATCTAACAACTACAATGATAAACCTCGAACATGGTCAAGGAATAAAAATATCACGAATGACAACGTGGTCGATGCTAAAGTGGTCATTAGTGCCCCTAAGCAGAATACCCAAACCCATCATCAACCATAAAATCATAATCACAACAATGTGCAAACTAATGCGGTAGTAGCACAACAACAACCAATCCCCATCAATCAAATCAACAACTTGGGTAATCAGGGAGGACCACCTCCCTGAGGAAAGTATCCCCCCAAAAGGAAGTTCACAGCTCTTGGTGAATCAATTGAGTCCATAATGAAAAAGCTGGTCAAAGAGAATCTAATCAAAGTCTCTAACTCAGAGCAATACGCGAAAGCCATGACCAAACCGCCATGGTATAACAAAAATATCCTTTGTGAATTTCATAAAGTCAAAGGACATACCACCGCCAATTGCATGAGGCTAAAAAACATCATCCAAGACCTCATCGAGGATAAGATCATCAATATCGAGCAACGAGCCGGAAACCAAGACTTGAATATATACACGAATCCGATGCTAAACCACAACCAAGGGAACAATCAAGGAAATAATCAAGGGAACAATAAGGGCAATAAAAAGTATGCTAGTGCTAATCTAGTGTATGAAGAGATAGTCGAGTGTGTCAATGAAATGGTCATGATCATAAATGTCAAAGGAGCCAATAATGACTGTGGAGTCACCACACGTGGTAGAAAAGTTACCATTTTCGGGGCACTAGTTAAGACCCCCATTTCTAAAGCCATCCCCTATGACTATAATGTCATTGACCAACTGAAGATAACTCCCACACAGATCTCCATCATGGAGCTGTTAAAAATTTCTGCTGCCCATAGGAAAATTCTGGATGAAGCGTTAGCTGCCTCCACCATCTCTGCCACCCTTGACATAGAAGGCTATGGTAGGTAACATCTCTACCCCGAATCTCATTACATTCTCAGACCAAGACTTCCCTCCACAGCCATCTCATAACCACGTACTCCAACTCCAAGTGTTGGTCCATAAAAATAAAGTCAAACGAGTCCTGGTGGATGGAGGTGCAAGCCTTAACATTTGTTCTGTAAAGCTCATAAAGAAATTGGGATTTACCGAAGAATCCATTAATAAAAACAAAAGCATCACGATAAGGGTATATGATGACCAGGAAAGAGTGTCTCAGGGCACTATCAAAATCCCCATCCAAGTGGGACTGACAACTATGGAGACCACCTGTTAGGTCCTCAACCTTGACCTACCGTACAACATCCTCCTTGGACGTCCATGGATCCATGGAATGAAGGCCGTGGCTTCGACTTATCACCAATGTATCAAGTTCTCACACCAAAATGAGGAAGTTATTATATATGGGGATCTTGAACCTTTCGCCTACTGCAAAAAATTGGAAGCCAAGTTTTATAAAATCCCCCAAGTAACAAAAAATGATGAAGGCCCATCTACATCATATATTGACCCAGCCAACCTCGCTTCCACTTCTGCAACAGAGACACCCACCATCCCTGACTTATCCAAAATCAAAAGCATGAACCAGGACAATGGATGCGATGAATACAGAATGAAAAGAAATGCATTTGTTGTAGGGGAGTTACCACAATCTCCTAGGTCGCATGGACAACCTCAGCCAGTTGAAACACCTGTCTACACTATTAGGGAAAAACCCTCTGGATTTCGCCATTGGGGGGATCTTAGTCAGGAAAATGTGGATGAGGAAGACATCTCAAACACATTATACCAAGATGGAAGGCCCACTCCCACCCCACCCACGGATGAAACTAATAGAGGATTGAAAATGATGATTGGTATGGGCTATAACATGAATGAAAGCCTTGGAAGAAATAGTGACGGACGACTGGAGGTGATCATTATAGAAAGAAGAATGAAGAGCCTTGGCCTTGGGTATAATCCTTTGAGTATAACCGTACATTGTAGAGGTACTCCTAGAAGGGCAGTCAGGTCCTCTCCTCAAGTAACAACAACTACTCCTAGACCGCCTGTATGCCTAGTTATCCCACTTGATAACTTCACCTTTGACATCACCGATGTTGTTCCAGTAGTAACGATGATGATACCATGGTAGGTCTCCCTAGGATCTTTGAGGATTCCACCTTGTTAATGATTAGTGCCTCCACAACTGAGTCAAACCAATGAACCCACCGAATTATCTTAGTACACTCACAACTCATCGATCACGATCAACGAGGACCACCAATTCTAGACTCATTCAAAAATGATCAGGCACTCTCAGAATTCATGGGACTAAGGGATACAGTTCCATGTGAGGATCATAAGGTAGGCTTCAAAATCACATTAGACACCCAGGCATACTATGGGGAGACGATTGAATCCTTCAGTCGCAAAAGGAAAAAATCGAGAATAAGCTCGGAGTTATGGAGTGAAAAACACACTGTGGCACTCTCTAACCACAAAACAGTAAAAATAAAGGACACATCCAATGGTGAAAACCTCTCTGAGGTGCCGAAGGATGAAGGATTCAATCTCCCCCCTATTGCTCTACATCAAGAAAAGTCAGCATTCCTGGTAGAGCAGTGCAACCCTGTCAACTTGGGAACAGAGACAGAACCACAAATCACATTCTATGCTCAAACACTTCAAACAAAGGAACAAGAATTGTTGGCGGAATTCTTAAGAGAAAGGAAGAAAAAAATTGCATGGACCTATACCAACATGCTAGGTCTGGATCCTGAAGTAGTAGTTCATCATTTGGCTGTTCACCCCGGAGTGAAACCAGTTAGACAAAAATTAAGAAAAATGCACCCACAGATAGCTTTGCTCATGAAGATTGAATTACATAAACTCTTAGATGTTGGTTTCATACTACCAATTGATTATCCAGAGTGGGTATCTAACCTTGTGCCAGTCTCAAAACGGAATGGGGGCATCCGCATCTGCACAGACTTTAGAGATCTAAACAAAGCATGTCCTAAGGATGATTTTCCACTACCCAATACACATGATAGTGGATATGATGGCTGAACATGAGATGCTATCATTGATGGATGGATTCTCAGGATACAATCAGATAATGATAGCAAACGAAGACCAACATAAAACAACCTTTACATGTCCTTGGTGCACCTACTGCTAGAATGTGATGCCATTTGGGCTAAAGAATGTAGGAGCTACATACCAAAGAGCCATGACACTGATTTTCCATGACATGATCCACAAAACTGTTGAAGACTATGTGGATGACATATTGGCCAAATCAAAGAAAAGATAGGATCGCATAGCGACTTGAAGTGCAATCTTTGATAGGCTAGAACAATACAAAGTTAGACTCAACCAAAAGAAATGTGTCTTTGGGGTACAATTAGGAAAGCTGTTGGGGTACATAATTTCAATGAGAGGGATAAAAGTGGAAAGCAATCCTTGATATGGAAGCATGTAGAACACTAAAGCAACTAAGAGGATTACAAGGTAGACTCCAGTCCATCCGAAGATTCATAACACAACTAGCAAATAAACAGATTGCCTATTCACATCTGCTCCATAAGGGAGTAGGATTTAGGTGGGATGACAAGTGTGAGCAAGCATTCAAAAAAATCAAAGAATATCTACTTACACCACCTATGTTGATGCCACCAATTGTAGGGAAATCATTGATTCTATAAAATCTCAGGAATGACAGCCGCCCTTGGTGCCCTTTTAGCCCAACATGATGAAAAGGGAACCGAGTGGGCGATTTACTATATCAGCAAAACAATGGTAGGGCATGAGCTCAATTACACATCAATAGAAAAGGCATGCTTGGCACTGGTATTTATAGCCCAGAAGTTTAGACACTACATGCTAGCTCATCAAATTAAGCTAATTTCCAAGATAGACCCTCTGGAATATCTATTGTCAAAAGCAATGCTCACAGGTAGAATGGCTAAATGGGTGATGATACTATCTGAACATGATATTGAGTATGTCGAGTGAAAGGCAATCAAAGGACAAGTTATTGCAGACTAGCTAGTAGAAGCTCCCCTCTACACAGACAACCCACTCATATCAGAATTTCCAGATGAGTCCCTTTTCAATCTTAGTGCAGCCAACCACTGAAAACTGTACTTTGATGGCTCCCACACACAACATGGATCAGAAGCCGGTGTATTCTTTATCACCCCACAAGGGGATTGTATACCAAGATCTTACAAGTTGGCATTCCCCTATACAAACAACATTGCAGAGTGTGAGGCTTTAACCATAGGTCTCAAGATTGCAGCATAGTGGTGAATCATGGCATTAAAGGTCTACATAGACTCACAACTTATGATTAACCAAGTCAACGGTGAATACCAAACCAAATATGATAAGCTTGCACCATACACAAAGGTGGTAGAAAGCCTTAAGAAAGCATTCATCGACATCACTTTTGAGAAAATACCAAGGGAAAACAATAGAGTAGCAAATGCAATGGCAAGAATCGGATCCTTGCTAGATATCCCTCACAATGTCTCAAAACATGAATTCCTGGTAGAGAATATTCTCATACCCACTTTTGAGGTACCAAAATCAGAATATGCATGTGAAATCATTGGTCCAGGTGATCTTTGGTACCATGAAATCTACACCTATCTGAGATTAGGAGTCCTCCCAGCCGACATTACCTCGAACCTAAAGTGAACCTTTGTCAAAAGGTCCTCACGATTTGTCGTCCTAGGAGAAACCCTCTTTCGTAGAAGTGTTGACGAAACCCTGCTACGTTGCTTAAAACTCGAGGAAGCCTTGACTACTCTAACTGAGGTACACAATGGCACTTGTGGTTTGCATTCAAGTGGTATGACCTTGGCTAAGAAGTTGCTAAGAGCCGAATACTATTGGTCGACAATGGAAAGAGAGCCACATGACTTTGTCAAAAGGTGTCTATAGTGCCAATAACATGGAGATCTCATTCACGCACCAGCTCAAGAATTGCATCCCATTGTAACACCTTGGCCCTTTTCCTAGTGGGGGCTTGATCTCATTGGTAAAATATCGCCCACCTCATCCAACGACAACAAGTTCATTATCACCTCCATTGAATATTTCACAAAGTGGGTCGAAGCAATTCCCATGACCTACGTCAGTGGGAAGCAAATATCCAAGTTCATCATGAACTACCTCATTTGCCGATATGGTGTACCCCAATCCATTATCTCTGATAATGTGACACCTTTCAAGAATCAAGATGTCTGTGATTTATGTGAAAAATTCAAAATCAAACATCGCTTTTCCACTCCATACTATCCACAAGGCAATGGCCGAGCAAAAGCTACAAATAAAACTATTCTAAAAATCCTCAAGAAAATAGTCAATGACTCTGGTCATGACTGGCATCTGCAACTAAATCCTACCTTATGGGTATACCGCACCAGCATCCGCATGCCAACAAGCGCCACTTCGTTCTCTCTGGTCTATGGATCAAAATCCATCCTCCCAATAGAAATCGAGCTTCTGTCCTTGAGGATATCATTGCAAAACCTCATCACAGATGAGCAATACATGGTCACAAGACTAAATGAGCTAGAGTTACTAGATGAACAACGCATGGATTCCCTAAATCATCTACAGGTCTACCAAAACTGCCTGAAACGGAGCTACAACAAGAAGATCAGGCAACGTACCTTCCAATTCGGTGACCTTGTGCTAAAAGAGAATCGAAAGAATGTGCCCAACACGAATACAAAAGGAAAGTTTGAGCCTAACTGGCTAGGACCCTTCATCATCACTGCAAGCTACAAATCAGGGGCATATCAGTTGTTGACACCATAAGGCGAACCTCTGTAGGAACCCATGAATAGTTCACACCTCAAAAAGTTTTATGCCTAAAACTCGCAAGGTATAAAACCAGAAAATACAAAAACAATCAGAAAAAGTCCTGAAAAAATAGTTACCTTGATGAAAACCTGGCAAACAAGCGTCTTGGTGACAACAAAAAATCAAAAGATCAAGAAATCAAAAAATCCATAAAAAATCAAATCAGAAAAAGGATTGAAAACAGTTTAGAAAAAATCATCCTCTAGTGAAAACCACTTCGGTGGCGCTTTGGACAAGTACCTTGGTAAAAATTTGGCAAACAGGCATCAAGCATAAATAAAGCACTCTCTATCCACCAGGATCTACATGACTCACTCATTCATTCCATCACATTCCATTGATTCTCCATACACCCATTCGCTTGCATCCATACCATAGCCTGAGCTGGTGTCCATATCATATTCCACAATGGTACTACTTGGCATATTTCTAAGGTCAGTTTGTCTTGCCTATTAGAAGTAGTCTATCACACCACATTGGGGGAATGTTCCCACATGCATCAGATCAGATTTATGTATATTCTCGCAATCTTCTCAAATCATCAAAAATCCAAAAACATCCAAATCATTCAAAAAATCCAAAAACATGTCAAAATATTAGAAAATCTTCAAAAAGTTCATCATTGAGTCTTGTCAGTCTTTCACCTTGTCCAAACTACATCGTCTCTGAGCTTTAACGTAGGCAAGGTTGATATTTGATAATCCCTCGAGACAGTTAGGGTTAGTTCTTAGGCGTCCGTTGCATTGGCAATCCGTTTGCCCATCTATTTTACAGTTAGGGTCATTCCTTAGGTGTCTGTCGCATTGGCAATCCGTTTGCCCATCTATTTACAGTTAGGGTCAGTCCTTAGGCATCTGCCACATTGGAAATCTGTTTGCCCATATATTTTACATTTAGGTCAGTCCTTCAAGCAATAAAATGGTAATCCCTTTGTCCATCTTATCGTCAAGTTAGTCTATCATCCATCGAACTACGTGGTCTCTGTGTGTATAACGTAGGCAAGGCTAACGTATGGATCAACTCTCGAGACCCCTAGGATAGGTCTTTAAGTTAGTGCTTTCGTCGTAAATCTTGCAAATACCAAAAACATTTATAAAACATCTCAAAATTCCAAAAACAACCTCAAAATATTGAAAAAAAAAACCAAAATGGTGCATCCATTTCATCTTGCTTTCACCCATGATTGTCATCACTCAAAATAAAGTCAGTCATCGCTTTCACCCTTTGGTGAGTTAGTCAAAAGCAAGTTTAGCAGGTTCCAAAGTGAACGCTTAATCGTCAAAGTCTCAAGTCTAGATCAGTAAGCAAGCAAGGTGGTCAATAGCTTATCAACCAAATCAGTCTCATCAAAACCCTGATCACAACATGTCCTAGGATGAAGCTTTCCTGCAATGGACATAAGCATCAGGTACCCCCCATAGTAGTTTAGCATTGGCTAGCGGTATGAAGAACATTAGCTTGTTTGTTTGCTTTATTTGGTCTTTTATTGGCTTATCTTAGTTTGCGCTCATTCCAAGGACCTCTTGATGATACCTAAACAAAACAGGTTTAAAAGAAAGGAATGGGGCAAGGATTATTATCTTTTTTATC
The DNA here is from genome assembly GCA_007115665.2 of Sequoiadendron giganteum. Taxonomy (NCBI): domain Eukaryota; kingdom Viridiplantae; phylum Streptophyta; class Pinopsida; order Cupressales; family Cupressaceae; genus Sequoiadendron; species Sequoiadendron giganteum. The sequence goes on from CM021102.1 coordinate 62,875,703, forward strand.
GACTGCGCTTTTGGGATATACTTGTAAAATAATTTAGTCATATGTGCTTTGTTTGGTTTGTAGGGAGGGTGTTTTAGGTATCTTGTTGACCACATAGGAAGGCTCAATTTTCTATGTTTTGGTTTGAGATGTTTAGAATGTCTAAGCTACATCCTGAATGAAGTATGCATGCTAAGTGTGAATAAGAATGCTCCTATTTTATTGACGAGTCAAATTCCATCACACTAGGTACAACACCATCCTGGTCCTTTATACCTTGATGCATCATACCTATGTGTGTTATCAAACATAAAGTAATTAGCCATTTGAAAATCCCAACTCCTGGTAAACAATATATCATCATCATCAATAATGTGAACTTGTGTGGATCCTCCTTCCATCCATCTTATTCTTCTTATTCTTCTATCTTTACTAACATTTATATCTAAAATCGGTGTGTTGAATCAAGGTATACATGAGACTACCCATAGTCGATGATTGTCTATACATCGTTAGATTTGTCTGTATCAGATAATTATCTTTCATCCTTTGATCAACAGAGCCACTCCTCTCGCATCTTTATCATGTTCTCGATCGAAAAACCATCCATTTCCATTCGATCTCTCAAGGGGGCAGTATATCGGCATAATCCTTCCACTGGGGCAACAGTGGGGAATTCGAAAAAAATTGAATTTTTTTGAACTTTGATTAGAACAGTTTATTCTTTGAATCAATTCAACAAGTACATTGCTTCAAAGAGGGGCAAAATGTAGACATGGAAAATGTACAATTTCAGTTTGACACACTTGATCTTGATCACTAACATCATTTCCTCAAGAATCACACTCTCAACATTTCATCGTAATTCTATCCCTTAATCTAATGAATCATTATTTATTTGATTAAGTCTATCAGCTCCTCTGATTAAATTGATCAATTTAATCTAATTAACCTTACATCTCTGTTTAATTAAATAAATCATTTTATTTGATAAAATTATCTAAAGTCCTCTTATTAAATTAAATAAATAAAACCTTATTTGATTTAACCTAATAGATTCCTCTTGGGTTAAATAAATCAAATCATCTATTTAATAAATCATTTCCTCTCAATTCTCGACTTAAATCAACTCATAAATTTAAGTCTAAATTGTCACATCCTCTAATTCTTCATTTAAATTAATCAAATCCTTGATTAAGTTAATCCTTCTCATTAAAATCCTCTAGAGAAAGCAAGTTGCACAATAAATCAAATACTTTGATTTATTTAATTCTCCATTTTCCCTCACATAGCATCAAAAGGGAATATTCCCTTGTTTGAATTCAAAAAAGTCCAAGTAGACTTGTACATCCAACAAGGCATTCATTCCTCTTACATGTCCTTGTGCATTGAGCGAAGTGGCATTTATTTCATTCCTTTTTCCCTCTCACATGTCATTTCTCAAATTTGAAATTCCACCTAATGACATTTATCATGCACATTGACCAAAATATGCTCATTCCTCAACCATTCACATCTTGACAAGTGGCACTTGGCCATTGGATGTTGAATGATCCCACATTGCTCTATTTAATTTTCTCTTCTATTTTGGAAATCTATAAATTGGAGACTCCTCTCCTCATTCAACAACAAACAACTTTGAGTAAACTTACTATGCTCAAATTCACCTTCACTTCACAGATTTCAAGCAAGGTTATTCTGTTCATTTGAGAATTAATCTTGCCCATAACATCATTCAACTTGTTCAAGGATCGGGAAAGGGCTGCTTACTACACAACAAGGTGGCACCAATTCACTATGAGATAAAGGTTTAATTATGTTTCTTATATACTGCTGTTTACCTTATTTTTCTACTCATTGGTTGCATATCTAGACATGGTTAAATATTTCATAGGGATGTCTAAGTTTGCTGGTTTAAACTAACTTTCATGCTAACAACATGAAATTGTTTAAGCCATCTCTTGCAGATTTTACCATCCACATTATCTATCATCACTGAATAATTAAATAATTCATATTTATTTAATTAAGTCTTAATTTATCATTATTCTCTCTCACTAATTAAATAAATCATATTTATTTAATAATGTCATAATTAAACATTATTATTCCTGATTATTAATTATGTTACTAACTTAACTAATTCTTATATTTTAATTAAATAGTTTTCATTAATTATTTAATTAACATCAAACACCCTTCTCATATTAAATAATTGTTACAAATTATTTAATTAAACCACTTTCCCCTTTTAGATCAAATAATTAAATTAATTATTTAATTATCCAATATTCACTCAACATGATCTATTAACAATTTTTTTTTTTAATTAATTCAATCTTTGTTTGCACATTCCTCTAAAGATTAATTATTCAATTGTCCTCACACATTTGATTGATCAATCATATCCACTAATTATTCAATCTACTCATTTGATTGTTCAATCATATCCACTAATTATTCAATCTAATCATTTGACTGATCAATCATATCCACTGATTATTCAAATCCCACTAATTAATATATCAATTTCCACCAATTATTCAAATCCCACTAATTAATAAATCAATCTCCACTGATTATCCAATCAATTCCCTTGATTGGATCAACCAGACCAATTAACTATTCAATCTATTTCCTCTCAACGGACCTTGATCGTTGATCACAGTCTTTCATCTTTTAATTGAGTTAACTAAGAGTAAAGCTTACAAAGAAGGATCAATGGAAGTCATTCATGGCAATACGGTGAAGGTGAAGATGCCAATTTATTAAAATCGAGTTTTTCTTAGTATTGTATGTTTTCTATTAAATAGATTGGATCTTGTTGAGTAACTTGGATTGCATATAGTGGTTGTGTGCTTCATTTCCTATTATCTCCATGACCTTGAGTCAAATTTCTAGTTTACAACATATTCTCCTCATCTTCAACATAAAATGGGAGTTCATTAAACAAATTAGTGAGAGCTTCATGCTTAATACCTAATGCTTCTCCTTCAACAATTGTCCTAGTTGATCATTATCATCATTCTGAAAGGAAGTCAGGCAAGAAAAAACAACTTCCAACACTAATCTAAGTAGGGGAGAGTTACAATTTTTTCCTTTAACACCTTATATAGTTACAATAAGAGATACACATAGAGAAGATAACGAAACAACAAGTACACAAATACAAAAAAAACCCAAAATTATGTGGGGAAAACCCTTTTAGGTAAAAAAACCCACCCTCCAAAAGCACAATACTATTGTATTACTTAAAATGAGAGTTATAATGCAACCCCAAGTACAAAGCTTTCTTCAAAAAGTGTTTTATCACAAACACCTATCTTGGAGTGAATCCGATAACACTTCGTTACTTGCAACACAACTATGCATTCTACAATGCAAGGCACTTAATATATTGAGATATGCAAGCTTGAAGAAGCATCTAAAGGAGAGGGGAATCAAAATATACATGGCACAATATTCCACACCATAAACATGCATTTGGACACATGTACAACATTCCCTTACACCCCTTACAAGTGTTATTACATGCAATATTATTTCTCCAAGCTTGGGCACCTAGAATATGCTAAAAATAGGCTATGAGAGATGCCTTACAACTATCATAGAATCTATCATAGCATCTATCATAAAATCTGGCATACTTACAACACTTACAACTATAAGAGAATATGTCATAAATGATCTGAAATACTCGATTCTCTTACACCTTGTCATAACCCATCTTGGGCGCCAACTTCATCCATGCATAAACATGCATTATGCCATGTCATAAAATCTATCCTATATGATAGATTCCAAATTGGGATGCCTATGTCCACTTGGGATGATTATGTGTCATCCAGTCACCTCCAACGGGGATGCCACCCAACCGATGGGTCCCAATTTAGGACATGATGCCATAGGAAATACAATAATACAGTAATTAAATCAATAATAGGACTCTATGGTTGAGATACTTTAATCCCAACATTCTCCCACTTGTGAAAGACCTTTCGAGAGTCATACAAAATCATCTAATCAGGGACCCAAGACCCATGGAATCGAAACACCATCTAAACTTCTCTATGCTCACTAGTTTTGTTAGTGCATCTACAACATTAATCAAAGTTTCAACCTTCTCCAAGTTCACCTTTCCATCTTCTACCTTATCACGAACAAAATGATGTTGAATATTGATGTTCTTTGTTCTCACATGGAAGGTAGGATTCTTTGTTCGGAAGATCGCACTTTGACTGTCACACCAAACTCTAATTTGTCCTACATCAAAACCAATATCAGAACATAGTCTCTTAATCCAAATATCTTCCTTATAGGCATGAGTGGCTTCCATGTACTCTACTTTTTTTGTGGACAATGTGACTATAGCCTACCACTTACTCATCCAACTGATAGCACCACCAAACATCATAAACACGTAACCACGGTGGATCTTATTTTTTCAATGTCACCTACCCAATTTGAATCCACATATCCTCAAATTCTCATAGAATGATAAGGTCCAATATTGTAACCATGAAATCACAAGGCATACTCAGAAGTACCCCGCAAATATTTGAACACTCTCTTAACAACATCCCAATGCACCTGTCTAGGATTAGCATAAAAAAACTAAGGACTCCCACTGCTTGGGAAATGTCTGGTCTCATACATGTGCATATTTTGCACACATGTCCCATCGAAGGCTGGGACCCCCCTTTTTTTCACTTTTTTCCTTGCTCCTGTTGACTCAATCCTTGCTCGCTTGCTTCACTTTTTCCTTTTTTTTTTGACTTTTGGGACAAGTTGCCTATGGATTTGGGATGTTTTTATGATGCCTAAGTGAATTGCCAAGGTTTTCTTAAGTTTTGAGAAGTTGTAGAAATTTCTTTGCGGGCCGCCATCTCTCTACCACCGTTTGTGAGAATTCCTTTGTGGGCTATCATCCCTCCATCACCATCCATGGGAATTCCTTTATGGGCCACCATCTCTTTGTCACCATTTGTGGGAAATCCTTTGCGAGTCACCGTATGTAGGTCACCCCTCCTCAATCACCGTCCATAAGAATTCCTTTGCGTGTCGTTGTCCCTCCTCCACCATCTATAGTAATTACTTTGTGAGCCACCATCCCTCTGCCACCGTCTGTAGGAATTCCTTTGTGGGTTGCCATCCCTCTACCGCCATCTGTGGGAATTCCTTTTGCAGGCTATCATCCCTCTGTCGTCGTCTGTAGGAATTACATTGCAGCCCGCCGTCCCTTCGTCGCCATCTTCGGGAATTCCTTTGTCGATCGTCGTGTGCGGGTTGCCCCTCCTCCATCATCATCCATGGGAATTCCTTTGTGGGTTGTCATCCCTCCATCGCCATCCATAGGAATTCCTTTGCAAGCCACCATCCCTCCGCCATTGTCCACAGGAATTCTTGCGCGGGTCATTGTCCCTCCGTCGCCATCTATGAGAATTCCTTTGTGGGTCACCATCCTCAGGATTTTGTGTGCTTAATGTCATTTTTAAGGGCAGCGAACCCTTCGACTTCCCCCTTCCAAATCTCCGCCTTTCCAAAAAGGGGTGAAAAATTCGAGTTTTCATCATCTAGGGCCCATAAAACGAGTGTCTTCACTTGCCTAAGGGGGTTTGCATCAAATTTTCCATGTGTTTAGACATTGCATAAATTTCATTGCGAAAGTCTGCTCACGGAAGTTCATCTACTAAAGTCTTTTTGAGCAATTTTGTTGTAAAGGGTGATGAACCCTTTGACTTCCGCATTTTGAATTTTTTCATTTTTCAAAATGAGTTAAATCTTAAGGAAATATGTCTTCTCTCTCTAGCCCTTTTCCCACGTGCTAAAATTGGAAAATCTTAGATTTATTAAGTTTTGGGAAGTTGCAAAATTTTCTTTGCAGGCTGTCGTCCCTTTGCCACCGCCCATGGGAATTCCTTTGTGGGCCGCCATTCCTCCACCACCATTTGTGGGAATTCCTTTTTGGGCCACCGTCCCTCTACCGTCTTCTACGGGCCGTCGTCCCTCCGTTGCCGTCCACGGGAATTCCTTTCCGGGTCACCGTCCCTCCATTGCCATCTATGTGAATTCATTTGTGGGTCACTGTGTGTAGGTCGCCCTTCCTTCATCGGCATTCCATAACATCCAAGCACCCACTTCTGTCCGCACTGTGGATCCTGCAGGGGTGGTTCCCCTTTGCTCTTTTGAGGCCCACCTAGGAAAATTTTAAATCTATGGGCTTGCTACGGATCCACCTATATGGACCGCCATCCCTCCAACACTATTCGTAATGGTGAATATACAATGGTGAGCTGGTAGCTCCCTCCTGTATCTCCTAAATTGGTTAAAATTTCACACATAGCGCTTAACATTGGAGGCACCAGTGGGTCCCACAATTTAAACTTCTACCTATGGGTCACCATGCTCTAAATTTTGTTGCTCAACAATGGAGAATCACAATGTCCTTCGACCTTCCTATACCTACACGCCTCAGACACACAAATGCATCAAGCTTAACCTGGTAGCTTCAAGTGCCTTACAATTGATTTCTACATGTGCCAAAGCACCTCACATGGAATTTGATCATCAAGTTCACCATGCAAAAAATTTTCTACAGGTGACTACCTATGGGTCTCCATGGCCTCGACGCTATCCTCCTCCTAGCTGCTCTGAATAGATTTTGACCTAGGGGAAACCTGCACCTTTGAACCCACATTTATGTGTATGGTCCAACTGAACTGCAAATGTGGAACAATGATGAATATTATGATCTTTTAATGATGCATGGATGGATCTAACATTGAGTTTGAAAGATTTGACTAAATTTTTCCTTGATTTATGTATGAAATCACTTACTGCACTTTGTGTATGCAGGGTTTATGGAACTTGTTGCGGGTCCATTGGGGAGGCCCATTGAGAAAGTTGAACAAGGAAAAGCACATTGCTCCCATCACCATTCATTTTATGCTCGCCTCCTCTTAGCACCCATCAACAAAGCTGGCATTAGAAGGAGGCCTATGTCAAGGAAGTCAGTGACAAAACTACAAAGGGTGGCCTTGAGGGGAGCAAGAGGGAGCTATTTTATTTTCCACCAAATGATGATGATTGTCAGGAGCTTTCCACCTAGAATCAGGAGCAACATATTTGATTCTCGGTGAGACAAATCTATGAGAAAGATGTGCTTGATTGGTTGAAATGATGTTGCAAATATTTCAAATAGAGGGCAGCCTTTGACAGTTTTCAGCTACAACAAAGAAGGTTGTCACTATAGGACAAAAGTGCTATAGTGCTGGGGTCACTACAAGACAAAATAAGGAAACTACAAAAGATGTATTTTAAATTGTGAAATATTGGGGGTAGGTGAAACCCTAACTTGTAATTAATCTAGACCACACAATGCAAATTAATCCTATCCATTCATTTCACTTTTGGAAAACTATTAATAGGGGCTTGCCCCTCATTTGTAGGTGGTTGGGGAACTGGTGTAAAGAGCATTTTGCAGCAATAGAGAGAAGCATTGCATGAATTTGGGAATTTATTTTGATTTTGTTCATTAAACATGCATGGTTCAACTTCCATTTTAGATTTAGTTTGTAGTTTCTTGAATGGATGTGATATTGGTGTTTTCTATTATGGTATTTTGATGAATTTCCAAACCTTACTTTTGGCACTTTCTGATGACAAGCTGTTGTGTAAAGTTAGCTTGGGCTTCTTTATTTCATTGCTGCAACTTAGTTCAATTGTATGTTCATGATGTACATGTACAATCTGAAAATCTACAGTCCTTAGAAGATTGCACTGGTTTTGTGTAGCTGTAGGATTCTCTTGACCAAGCAAAACCTAGTTTAGGAATTTTGTTTATTGTAGCAAGCTCCATTGTCATTATTCATTCATAGCTTAGATTTAGAATAGATCTCTTACCCTTTTATCTTTTGCTATTTGTTTTAGTCCCTTGTTAGAGTAGGATTCCAAGCATCACCACAATGCTAAATTTGATGAATATGGTGAGTTTCAGCTAGCTATCATGAAATTGCAGTAGCTGTCCATTCATTTCCAACACCTTGAAACTCCATTTGCACCCAACTTCCCATGCTTTGTAAACCATAAAGGCCGCCTTGTGATTACCAAAAAATCACATCAACCAACTAAACTATTCCAGGCATTGTCATGACCTGACACCCAAGAGACCTTGGAGTGATTTCTCCAACTTAAATGTTGAAATTACCTTTCAAGAGAGGAGCGTACTTGTGTGTTACCTGTGTTGAGATGGTGCAAAAACACTCATCAACAAAACTGGCACTAGAAGGAGGGTCTATCTAAGCTCGAGGCTACAAAGCTGAAAGTTGGAAGTTGAAAGCTTTTTCAAGTAAAAATATGAGATAGAGAGATCTCCTCATATGCTAGAAATTAAAATCATAAAATTTTGAAGACAAACAAGAGTTGAGTTGAGATGGAACAAAATTTTCAAATTAACATCACTTAGCTACAAGAAGGTTTAAATAGGAGATTGAGGAGGCCATTGCAACAATTTGCATTGGCAGGAAAATGTAGAATTCATGGGACTCACATGCACAACAAATTGGAATGTTTGAAATTCTTGGACAAAATTGAAAGGGTCTTGCAAGGAGAAATTCCCTTTTGGGAAATATACCAACCCTTGGCTCCTCTAGACCCAGAGAAAGAAATGATCAACATGGCAACCAAGGGTTAAGGATTTGATCCAACAATACTTGAATAACAAGGATGGACTAAGATTGGAGGAGGTACTAATGTCTAGCTGGTACAAATTCCATAATGCACTTCACTCAGAATTTACTTGTCCATCATGTGTAGACGTTATTACTTAAGTCAGGGGTTGTTCAAACAAATTAGAGCAGCCAACTCTTGATGAAGAGGAGCTATCCAGTGAGGCAGGAGAACTGTCAACATATGGAGGGAAGTGTATTGAAGCTAACCAAAAACCTCCACAAAAGTAAGTGCTAGGATAGAAAACACGAAGGTTGAAGATCAAGAGGAAGGGGCTGGTTTCCTCAGGACAACAAAGAGACTTGGAAAAAGTTCAACTAGAAAGGGATCAAAGGACCTTTTCCCCATAAGAAAATGATAGTACTCCATTCAAGAAGAGAGGAAGTTGGTAGTCAAAAGGCTACATATTTAAGGTGAATAAGAAGAATCTACAATAGTACATGCTAGGACAACCAACTCAAATGCTAAAGATCAGAAGGAGGAAGAGGCCGAAAGCCTTGGGGCGACATAAAATGATGATGAAAGCATAAGTGAAATAAGATTAGAAGACCTTTCCTTCATGAATGATAGTGATCAAGCATATGAAAATGAAGATTTGGAGGAGTGGGAACAACCATAGGTCATGACTATCTATCATCAAACTTCCTTCACAACTAACGATGAAGATCCGGTAGTAGAAAGATATAACGAGCTCATGTCAAGAATCACAAGGGATTAGTTTGAACTAAGACAACAAGTGGATTTGGAGGTGTTGTTGCTCCTGAATTGGTGTAGGCTCCATGATTTTCCACATTCAGAGTTCACATGTGAACTATGCCAAGAGGAAATTGAACAAGTTAGAGAGCAAGTGGAGCAACCGAGTGCACTGCTTTTTGTAGTTACTTCAAGGATTGAACCAGAGGTGCAAGAGAATGAACCAAGGGATAACTTAACTAAAGGAAGCTCTCAAGAGGGTCCTGAGGTAGCAACAAAAGAAGAAAAAAATAGTCCCAAGCCTCCAAATGATGAAGAAGAATGTATAGGGAGGCTATCCATCAGACATCACGAATCTTTCCCTCTTCTAGAGAATATATACACAATGGATGGTAGGATTTATGAGGAATCCTCAAAGGTGAACCACATAGTAAATCTTGCCCCCCTTGATGAGGTGCTGTCAATTGATGACTTATTTCCTTTGGGATTTATACTACGGAGGTATGGCAACACTAAGGATGAATACATTTGAGAAGATGGTAGTGATGAGGAGATACTACCTAAACCTCTAGATGGTGAAGCATTAGAGCTTTCAGATTGGGAGAGGAACTCCTTTTCCACCTACAGTGACAGTGAACAAAAGGAAATGAGTGAATATCTTGATGTGCCACATGAACTGCAAGGAGAAGAGGACCAAGGAAAGGATGTCTTGGTAGCTTCCCACAAATATGATATGCCTTACCAATTACGAGTTGTGGCTAGGAGTATTTCCTCCTTGTCCATTGTTACTCCTCCTATGCATTTTGAGAACTATAGCAAGACAGATTCGTGCATTTCATGCTTTTATGACATGAACTATAAATAAATTCAAATTGGCACAAGGGAACTAAAATTGGACAACATGTTGCTTTTTGAGGACAAAATCAAGCAGAGTCCTGGACTACAAAAGATCAATGAGATGAAGTGTATCTTATTGAAGAATAGCCGATGTAGACTGTAGGTCCCACCGATAGTTTGGAAGAGGATTTTGCTGCCTCGTTCTCCCAACCTTATGCGAGCTCAGGATCAAGTACAAAGTTCCTTTTATTTGAAATTTTTTCTTCACAATGTGTACTGCCTGATCAATTAGATTGTGATCTACAAATTTATAGTGCAAAGGGGATCTTGCACAATCCATTGCATCCACCTGAGGCTACGAATTCAACGTCTGTTGATGCAATGCATATTCTGGAGTGGAAAATACAACTACCCTTACACAACAACATCTAGGTTCTATCTTTCCTCACTCCTATGAATACTTACAACTACATTTATCATTTTGATTATGGGAATAAGGGGTGATAAACTTGTTTATGGATTGACCATGGGTTTAATGAACCACCTCAATTGTTGATTCTTCTTGTATTTGTCATCGAATTTGAAGGCTGCAATATTGAGCTTATTTTTTCTAAACATAAGGATGAGTTTGCATGGGTTAGAACTATAACGATTACCCTGCTACTAGGGAATGCATTACGAAGTCCTTCGGGCATGGGTGTTAGTTCGCCCTACCTAAACTTGGTTCCTTATAAATACCTTTGTACCTAGTCCATTTTGAGTAGTGTAGGTTTCATGTACATATCTCATTTTCATGTTTTTAGTCTCATTTTCCTTCTTTCGTTAGGTTAGTTGGTTTTCCATAGTTGAGTTTGATTTTTGTTCACTTTCTATTTTATTTTTATTTTTTTGCTTTGGTTAGTGTAGGTGGTTGCCTTAGGTTAGTTTTATTTTTGTTTGCTTTATGTTTGCTTCTTCTTTACTGCTGCTTCACTAGGGATCCCTCTGCCTTTAATTGGGCATGTTTATGTGCACAACCATCATTTTATTGCTTGGGGGTTGTTCTATGTATTTCTTCGATAAACTTTAATCAAGTTTTCAAAGTGGATGGTGAAGGTCTTCTGTCAGAGTTAAGTGACTTGGATGATTTGATTCAAAGGGGATAAGTCGTTGGTCGGTCTAATTTTGATGTATTCTAAAATCTTATATCTCTTACATGCACTTTAAGAATTTGGAGGTTGCTGTGGGTCCTTTTGTGAAGTCCAGTTATGTGAAAAATCTAAAATTTTGCTCCAGTGCCACTATGATTCTCAACCCTGAGTGTGAGCTTCACTGCTTGTAGGTTAAAATGAAAAAGAAATGATCAAAAGAAAGAAAAATGATGAAAATCAAAAGAAAGAAAATTCAACTTTCAAGAGGATACGAATAACTCTATCGAGGCTATGAACGCCCGACCGACAATGGAGAAATGTTCGAGAGAATCATAATGACAACCTCATTGGGGCTATGGATGCTTGACTGGTAGCGAGGCAATGTATAGGGTACTTTTGAAGCTAGAATCAATTACGTAGCTTAACTTGATTGACCTTAGGTTCTTGTAGTGACTTAAATATGGGAATGAATGCATCTGCACACACTTGGATTTTTAGCATATTGAGGGTTGGGTTGACTAGTGATTTTGATCCTTTGGTCGAGCACCTAGCTTCTTTTCCCTAGAGTGAAGCTCAGAACCAGAGATTTTGGGTTCATGATTCCATTTTGTCATCAAAATGCTCCAGAGCATTTCCCTAGCGAGTCACCATTTTTTTTGCATATTTTGCACATGCCCTACCAAAAGCAGGGACTCCCCTTTTTTTTGCTTTTTTCCTTGCTCCTGCTGACTCGGTCCTTGCTCGCTTGTTTCACTTTTTCCTTCATTTTTTGAATTTGGGGACAAGTTGCCTATGGATTTGGGATGTTTTTATGATTCCTAAGTGAAATGCTAAGGTTTCGTTAAGTGTCAGCAAGTTGCAAAAATTTCTCTGCGGGCCGCTGTCTCTCCGCTACCATCCGTGAGAATTCCTTTGTTGGCCGCTGTCCCTTCGTCACCATCCACAAGAATTCATTTGTGGGCCATTGTCCCTACATTTTTGTCTATAGTAATTCCTTTGTGTGTCATTATGTGCGGGTCGCCCCTCCTTTGTCATCGTCTGTGGGAATTCCTTTGCGGGTCGCTGTCCCTCTGCCGCTGCCATCCCTCTACCACCGTTCATGGGAATTCCCTTACGAGCCACCATCCCTCAACTGCCATCTATGGGAATTCCTCTATGGGCTGCCATCTCTTCATCACTGTTTGCGGAAATTCCTTTGTGGGCCCTCTACCACCGTCCATGGGAATTCCTTTGCGGGTCACCGTCCCTCCGTTGCCATCAATGAGAATTCCTTTGCAGGTCAGTGTCCATGAGATTCCGTGTGCTCAATTCTATTTTTATAGGTGGAAAATCCTCCGGCTTTCCCCTTCCAAATCTTCACCTTTCCAAAATGGGGTGCAAACTTTAAGTTTTCATCATCTAGGGCCCATTAAATGAGTGTCTTCACTTGCTTAGGGGGTTTGCATCAAATTTTCCATGTGTTTAGACTTTGCAAAAATTTCACTGTGGAAGTTTGCTCACAGAAGTTTATTTGAGCAATGTCGTTGTAAAGGGTGACGAACCCTCCGACTTCCACTTTCCAAATTTTTGAATTTTTCAAAATGAGTCAAATCTTAAGAAAATATGTTTTGGCACTCTTTCTACCCCTTTTTCCCATTTGCTAAAATTGAAAAATCTCAAATTTATTAAATTTTAGGAAGTTGCAGAAATTTCTCTGCGGGCCGTTGTCTCTACACTGCCATTTGTGGGAATTCCTTTGATGGCCACCATCCACCATCGTCCATGGGAATTCCTTTGAAAGCCACCATCCCTCCACTGCTGTCTATGGGAATTCCTTTGTGGGCCATCGCCCCTCCACCACCATTTGTGGGAATTCCTTTATGGGTTGTCGTCCCTCCATCGTCGTCCGTAGGAATTCCTTTGCGGGCTGTCATCCCTCTGTCGTCATCCATGGAAATTCATTTGTGGTTCACCATGTGCGAGTCACCCCTCCTCTATCGCCATTCCCTAACATCCAAGCACCCACTTCCATTCCTTATTGTGGATCCTTCAGTGGTGGTTTCCTTTTGCTTTTTTGAGGCTTGCCTAGGCAAAGCTTAAATATTTGGGCTTGCTACAGACCACCATCCCTCCAACATTATTCCTAATGGTGAACATACGATTGTTTCCTAGTAGCTCCCTCGTGCATCTCCTAAATTGGTCAAAATTTCACACATAGCCCTTAACGTCTGAGGCACCCGCAAGTCTCGCAATGCAGACTTCTTCCTGTGGGTCATCGTGCTCTAAATTTTGTTGCTCAATGATAGAGAATCCAAATTTCCTTTGAACTTCCTACAACCTCATGCCTCAAACCCACAAATGCATCAAGCTTAACCTGGTAGCTTCAAGTGCCTTACAATTGATTTCTCCTTGTGCCAAATCGCCTCACATGGAATTTGATCGCCAAGTTCACCATGCAAAAATTTTGTTGCAGGCAATTGCCTGTGGGTCTTCATGGCCTCGGTGTTGTCCTACTCCTAGCTACTCTGAATGACTTCTGACCTAGGGGAAACCTGCACCCCTAAACCCAAATTTATGTTTATGGTAAAAATGAACTCCAAATGTGGAACAATGATGAATATTATGATATTTTAATGATGCATGGATGGATCTAACAATGAGTTTGTAGGATTTGACTAAAATTTTCCTTGATTTACATATGAAATAAATTACTACACTTTGTGTATGCAAGATTTATGGAAATTGTTGCGGGTTCGTCAGGGAGGCCCATTGAGAAAGTTGAACAAGGAAAAAGCACATTGCTCCCATCACTATTCATTTTATGCTTGCCTCTCCTCCTAGCATCCTTCAACAAAGATGTCATTAGTAGGAGGCCTATTTAAAGGAAGTCAGTGGAAAAAATGCAAAGAGTGGCCTTGAGGGGAGCAAGAGGGAGTTGTTTTATTTTCCACCAAATGATGATGATTGTTAGAAGTTGTCCACCTAGAATTAGGAACTGGTGTAAAGGGAATTTTGTAGCAATAGAGAGAAGCATTGCATGAATTTGGGTGTTTCTTTTGAGTTTGTTGATTATGCATGCATGGTTCAACTTCCATGTTAGATTTAGTTTATAGTTTCTTGAATGGCTATGATAATGGTGTTTGTTGTTATTGTATTTGATGAATTTCCAGCCCATACTTTTGGCACTTGTTGATGACAACCTGTTGTGTAAAGTTAGCCTGGGCTTCTTTATTTTATTGCTACAACTTAGTTCAATTGTATGTTCATGATGTGCATGTACAATATGAAAATCTACAGTCCTTAGAAGATTTCACTGGTTTTATGTAGCTTTAGGCTTTTCTTGGCCAAGCAAAACCTAGTTTAGGAAGTTTGTCTACTATAGCAGTCTCCATTTTCATATTCATTCATAGATTAGATTTAGAACAACTCTCTTACCTTTTTCTCTTTTGCTATTTCTTTTAGTCCCTTGTTAGAGTAGGATTCCAAGCATCACCACAATGCTAAATTTAATGAATATGGTGAGTTTCATCTTGGTATCATGAAATTGCAGTAGTTGTCCATTCATTTCCAACACCTTGAAACTCCATTTGCAGACCCAAATTCCCATGCTTTGTAAACCATAAAGTCCAACCTATGATTACCAACAAATCACATCAACCAACTAAAATATTCCAAGCATTGTCATGACCTGACACCCGAGAGACCTTGGGGTGATTTCTCCAACTTAGTTGTTGAAATTACCTTTCAAGAGAGGTATCATACTAGTGTGTTTCTTGTGTTGAGACGATGCAAAAACAACCCATCAAAAGTACACACCATCACATACGTCGGATTGCCAACTGCACTCATATATGGTATTCTAGTCATGTCCTCCATCTTATTAGGGAATTTTGGACAATCATTCACAAAAAGCTTCGTCCCCTGCATCACAAGAACAACTAATTGTGTATAATCTACCATTCTGAATCTCTCCAAAACTAAGTTCACATACTTGATTTGACTTAACCAAAGCTTTCTTTTAGCTTTGTCTCTCATGATTTCCATTCCTAGAATTTACCTAGTTGCACCTAGGTCTTTCATCTGAAACTATGCTGATAACTAAAATGTCAAATCTAAAATCATACTTTTACCATTCCCAATAAAGAACATATCATCTACATATAAGACAATAATGATAATGAAACCATTATGAGGTTTAAAATATACACAATGGTCTAATTTATATCTCTAAAATCCCAATGACAACACATAGGTATCAAACTTTTGGTAGCACATTCTAGGAGACTTATTCAAACCATAAAGAGACTTCTTCAATTTGCAAACCAAATTTTCTCTACCTTTTTCAACAAAATGATTTGGTTGTGACATGTAAATCTCTTCCTCCAAATCACCATGAAGGAACATTGTTTTCACATCCATCTGTTCCACTTCTAAGTCATACACTACTGCAAGTGATAACAAGAAATCAATAGATGCTAGCTTCGCAACATGAGATAATATCTCCCCATAATCAATTCCCTGCACCTCAAAAAACCCCTTAATGACCAACCATGCCTTATACTTCTCAACACTACCATCAGGACCACTCTTCTTCTTGAAAACCCATTTACAACCAATAGATTTACGTCCACTAGGCAAAGGTACTTGGTCCCAAGTCTTATTTTTCTTTAGTGTAGCCATCTCCTCATCCATGTCTTTTATCCAATAATTTGCATCACTCATACCCATAGCCTCTCTAATAGTCCTAGGCTCATCAATGTTAGCAATCAAAGAAAAAATGCAACTAGAATCCAATAGTGAATAACCAAACCTTTTTGATTTATGCCTACCTCGTGTAGACCTCCTTAAAGGCCAAGGTTGAGGTTCTCATTTTTCTTTACAAATTTCAAAGCTTCTTGAGCTCTCCTCATGACCAAGTCCAACATGAGTGGATATTTCATCTCTCTTTGGAGTAGGTGGAATCTAAACTACCTCCTTCTTTTGTTTCTCCTTTTGTTTTCCATGAACAACAAGGGCCTCCTTGGCCATCTCAAAATACTTCCTTTGCATCTCTTTAGATAATAATGAGGCAGCCACCTCATCCATATTGAGGGTGCACATAGTGCTTCTAATAGCCATTTCCAAGTGATCCCGAGAGTCCAAATACGAACACAAAGGGAGCATACAATGGTCGTGTTTGTCAATCTTGTCTCTAATGGAACCCAGTTTAGCAATCAACATGTTCAATGCATTTAGATGGTTTTCCAGAAATACTCCACCTTCCATTTTTAGAGAATACATCTTATTTCTCAAGAAAAGCTTGTTTACTAGGGATTTAGCCTGATAGACATCACCAAGCTTCTTCCACAGAGAAGAAGTCTTCTCTTCATGGACATTTAGGAGGATGGAATCAAGAAAACAAATTCTAATAAGACCCTTGTATTTTCGATCCATGAGCTCCCAATCCTCTTGTTTCATACCTGTTGGTTTGGTTCCATAAATAGCAGCCCATAGGTCATGATCTACAAGCATGTATTCCATTTCAAGCTTCCAAAGTTCAAAATTACCATAATTAAACTTATCCATCTCAATCCTCCTAGATGTGCCTACTATATCTTTCCTACAACTAGGTCACAAAATACACTTCTATAAAAATCTCCCACTGAACCAAAGATTAGCTCAAAAGACCCTTCTAACCCAACAAAGGAATCAAGGTTGGCCAAGCTATGATACCAACTGAAAGGAAGCTAGGTATGTGTAAGCAACTTCCAACACTAATCTAAGTAGGGGAGAGTTACAATTTTTTTCTTTAACACCTTATACAGTTAAAATATGAGATACACATAGAGAAGATAATGAAACAACAAGTACACAAATACAAAAAACACCAAATATAAGTAGGGGAAAACACTTTTGGTTAAAAAACCCCACCCTCCAAAATCACATTACTATTGTATTACTTCAAATGAGAGTTACAATATCACCCCAAGTACAAAGATTTCTTCAACAAGTGTTTCATCACAAATACCTATCTTGGAGTGAAACTGATAGTGCTTCGTTACCTACAACAAAACAATTCATTCTACAATGTAATGCACTGAATATATAGAGAGATGCAAGCTTGAAGAAGCATCTATAAGGAGAGGGGCATCCAAATCCACATGCCACAATATCCCATGCCATAAACATACATTGGACACATTTACAACATTCCCTTACATCCCTTTTTGAGTATCATTACATGTAATATTCTCTCCAACCTTGGGCACCTAGAATATGCTAAAAATAGGCTATGACAGATGCCTTACAATTTTCATAGAATCTATCATAAAATATTCCATACTTACAACACTTAAATTTGTAAGAGAATCTGTCATAAATGACCTAAAATACCTGATTCTCTTATACCTTGTCATAACCCATCTTGGGCACCAACTTCCTCCATGCATAAAGATACCTTATAATGCATCATAAAATCTATCATATGTCATAGATTCCAAAGTGGGATACCTATGTCCACTTGGGATGATTATGTGTCATCCAGTCACCTCCAACGGGGATGCCACCCAACGAATGGGTCCTAATTTATGACATGACACTATAGGCAATTAAATGATACAAATAAATACAATAATGCATTAATTAAATCAATATTAGGACTCTAAGGTTGATACACCTTAATCCCAACACATTCACTTATAAAGAATCTAATTTTTTGTTTTGTGCATCATGTTCAAGGGTGTGAACAACAATAAACTCTTTTTGTTCTGCCCCAAACTCCTCTTTATCTTGTTCACTAAACTAGCTTTCTTGATAACCAATGGGTCCACCTTTGTAAAGGAAAATGGTTCTAGGACAAGAAAGTTGATTATGAAAATCTTTTTGGGTTTCTTAAGGAAGTATAAATTTTGGAGAAGGTTGTTCTTTAGAGATACTAGATCGATCTTGCTTAAGTTCGGTATCTTGCAATGGGTGAAGATCCCTAAAACTTGGAATTTCAAGCTCAAAAGACTTACTTGAAGACTTGAGAGGCTTACCTTGTTTGAAGCTTCAAAATTTCTACATGGGAGACTCTTCTTTTGCATTCTGATCCAAAATGTAAGAGGTTGATTGGTCTTCTATCCTTTGTGCTTGGATAATTAATATATTCATTTTCTCTTGTTTGGAAACAATCTCTTTTGCAAGAAACTCTTCATATCTCTCCCTTTGGTAAGCCAACTCTTGCTCAAGTGATCAACATTTTGAGGCTGATTAGGAGAATATCTATGTTGGTTGGAAATAAAAAGGTCTTCTTGGGGTTGATTTTGAGCATATGCAAACTACCATGAGGCTTGAGCAGGGGTGGGTGGGTGATAATTCTATTGAACATGTTGGTTTCTTTTTGTAGAAAAGGTATTTAGAAATCAACTACATGCTCATTGTATATGGCTGATAAGAGGGTATATGGGAAACATTTTCATGGAATGGAGGGTGGTAAAGCTTATCTTCATGAAATGAAGACATGATGCAACATTTAAACAAGTTGGAAATTCATTGGAATCTTCTTAAAAGAAAATATAATCAAGTAATTTTTTTACAAAAATTAAGTACATAATAGCACTTAGTCCATGTGATGCCGATAGATTAAACTTAGAGTCACCAAGTGTGTGAAGATATTAAATCAAAAGGTAGAATCTACTGACATACACACCAAATACCAACAATTAAAGGATAAATTTTGAACTATGATAATTCAAACAGTCCCACTAGGCATGCCAAAAACTGTTGTCACTAAAGTGTGCACCCCTTCTGAGTTGATTGAATCACTTAGCCACCTTGTGAAACATGGGATGATATAACTAAGTGTGGGCTTAGATGGTGGATATCAACCTCCAAAGAGGGTTGGTTCCCTTGGTTTTATCACCTAAAATAAACTACCTACTGCTACTGTTGGGAAAGAGATAGAAAGTTACAATACATTGCTTAAAGAAGCCAAGAAAAAATTGAAATATTCCATCAGTCTTCCTTTTATGCTACTCAATAGCTTCTAGATAATAGGAACATGTGTTGAGAAATGGAAGACAAGTGTTTGATTTAGTTAGCTGGGTTAAAATCCTTTAGCATCCAAAATAGTTACCCCTACTTCCAACTCCTTAAAGTTATCCAAAAAGGTTTTTGACTGAAGAAAGTTTCATTATTTAACCTTATCTACCTACCAAGACTCCTTGAGTAGCTCCTAGATACTTGGGAATGCTTCAAATTGGCTCAAACTACTCTATATTATCTACATTTGTTTTGAAACTCCTCAAATTGGCCCTAGATATTTGCCACTGCTCATAATTTCTCATAAAGAGGTTATGACTGCTCATTTAACTCCCAACTGCTAGAGAATTCTTCAAACCCACTAATAAAGCATGTGGGAAAGGGTTTGAAACATTCAAATGTCTCCTAGGAAGGTGTAGGTGGTTCCTTTGATGACTTTTTCATCTATCGTTAGGACGATTTATCATTTGACTACTTTAAAATAAGCCTAATTCTTTCATTTATGGTAATATACTCAAGTTAAAGGATAGCCAATAGATAATTAGCTATGGTTAATCCCCTTTTTATGTCATTGTTTGACATAAAATGAAACTCACTAGACATTTATTATCATATATACCTGTAAAATATATCCCCTACATAATGAACTATGTCAAACTCTCACTGTAGGTTGCTATTGTCTTCCTCTTAAAACTATCATGTTTTTCCCATTTCAATGATGATCATATCTTCCTTAGGAAAACAAGACTGTCCTTAATCCTCTATTTGAATGACCAATGGATCTTACATTGGTTCTACACCTTCACAAATTATTAATGACTATCATATATCTCAATGTCGTTATTAACTATAGTGTCATAACCCAATTTTTGTTGCATTTAAATTATAATATGATCAATTGAATTATTGAGGAAATTCAATATGTTGAATGAAAATTTTGATGTTTTTGAAATGTTTGAAAGAAGTTGACAGTCTTTTGACTATTTGATCTTTTAAATTATCTTATACTTTATCATGATCATTTAGCCAAATCAAATGGTAAGCTTGATGGAATTTGGGTGCACACACCACAAAATGGCATGATGACTTAATTTGAAATTCATATAGGAGATTATATTAACCTGATTTGAAATGTTTCGATGATTAAAAGGTAGACTTATGAAACGAAATACATGTGAATTCTTATTTAATTTTCTATCTTGATCTTGTGTTTTGAGAATTTAAAAGAAAACAATAGCATGACAACACATAAATGAATGCATGTATTTTGAGAAGACTTATTTAAAGGACAAGGAAACCCCTTCATTTAAACATTATTGTTCAAATAAAATAAAAGTCCATTCTTATTTAAATAGTGATATATGTACATATAAACCTATATATATACAAATACATATATATGTGTGTGTGTATACACACACAAATATATAAGAATGTAAAAATGTGTGCAAATATATATTTATAAGAATCAAAATTTATCACAATCATATTGATAGGATTAAGATAATATCATAAGGAGGATCTTATGAAGTCGTGGCTTGTAATCAAATTTAAAGAAAATATTCAAATTTGATGTATGGGGTGGCTAAAAATTAATGGAAATTATGAATTGAAATAAATATTTAGTGGAGCACAAGGGGAAAATTAGGAAGTTACCATTTTGGTAACATAGCATTGGGCGAGACTAGAGGAGAACGGCTATTCAATTATTTCCTGGGGAAAAAATAAAATCTAGTGCATCGACCCATCTGGAAAAGCTAGAAAGAGCTGAGGAAAGCCACAAGTAGAGGTAAAAATAGTAGCTTGATGTAGTTTATGCTTGAATATTGCTTTCAAATGTGATCGAAAATTCCATTTTCCTTTACTTTTATCAATTTCATGCAAGTAGAAGGACAAAATATTAGAAGTTCATTCTCTGCAAGCGTAATTAGCTTGGATTAGGGTGTTTTGTTTGAGGATCGACCATTTATTTTTCTTGAAACATGTTATAGGGGCCTTATCGACTAAGGTTTTGCATGCACCATATATTTTTATCTTGCTATCGAAATGATAGTCAAACCAGGCTAAGCCTATATGGAATATTTGTTTCACCTCTTCATTTATTTCTTGTATGTATCTTTTGGTTACCAATACATGGTTAATCGGTTGAAATCTGATAGCTGATAGTGTAGTTTTTATTTTAAAAAGAAATATGATTTGACATCGTATATCGTCACCCTATAAGGGTTCGACGAATATTTTCTAATGATATTCTCACTATTGTGATTACCCTATCGGCTATGCTGAGCGGTGAGCCGCACCCATATGGGTGCAAGGCTTCGACTATCATTCATAGAATGAATTTTAAATGTCGTTGTATTTAAGCTTGTCACCTCATTCCTCTTGAACAAAGGTCGAACAATTATATCATTTGTTTTAAATTTTATTTAGTTGGCTTGATCTTTATGATCGAGCATTGGTGAACCATTTTCTTATAGATTTAATCATTCCTCAAAATGATTTCCATTAATATTGCTTCCATGCGATGTTCACAATAATTATTTTTATCAAACCTCATTGTAGGAATAGTGTCGTTCTTATGAAGATACCCACATCGTCCCTTGGACGAATACAACCAAGCCGAGGGTCATCATGCATGGCATTGGCCTCGGTACTATTAAATACAAAACAATAGTTGACCAACTATTGGTCGTTCCACATAATGATAGTGGAATAATTTGTTTATATTAGTGAACAAGGGTTATTCAAACCCAAGCCATGATAAGATTGAACCCAATTTGTGTGTAAAATATTACTATTGTTGAAACGACCAGTATGTCATTCGAGTTTTATTACCTTGGAAGAAAAAATATCAGTATCGTTTGGTTATTTTATTTATATCTAAATTTAATTATAATTGTTCTCATATTGATAAATCTTTAAATAAAAACATGAGAATGAAAGTTATGTCATTTGAAATCTTTGACCATGATTGTATTGAATAACTAAGGGTCCTTGGATGAGACTCAAATAAATGAAGCAGTGGTTAACTTGAAACTGAAACTGTAAACTTCTTTAAACAACATGTGTTTTGCTACAAACAAAATTGTTTTTCTACAAGAAACATTATTTTGCTACAAACAACATCATTTTTCTATAAAAAGAATTTTCCTTGCTACAAACAACATTTTTTCTGCTACATACAACATATTTTTTCTATAAACAATATTTTCTTTGCTACAAACAATATTTGTTTTTCTATAAACAACATTGTATTGCTATAAACAACATTGTATTGCTACAAACAAATTTTTTTTAGCACAAACAACATAACAGTATGTGGAAACTGTTTAAACAAACCTGTTCTCAGTTCTTTTACTTCTTGTATTACTGACAAAGGATTTGTCAATTTGTAACATTATTTTGAATGGAAGCAATCTAATATAATGGTTTTTATTTCTGAATGTATGCAAAAATTAATAACTTAAGTTGGCACATATATGTGTATGCACATATAAATTCATCTACATACATACACATACTTATGACATACCTTCTTTTGTTACTAATTCTACTCACTTTCCATTATAATGTATATTGATTTACATTAAATATGAAGTGGTAGAAGACATTGAATGTAATCATGTTACAAGTTATTGTATGAACCGAATAGATAATGAAATGAATAGAACCACTTGATTTATCTTTCTGAATAGATATATATTTTTTAAATGATGATATGACACATTATTATGAGACGAAGATCCTATAGTATATCACCTTTAACACATAAATATAGGATAATTTTTGGAGTGTCTCAAGTTGGTGTTTGAGTAGATGGAAAAGCTATCGACTTGATGAGTCACTAGGTTAATAAACCTGAAACTCTTCCCATCATTTGATAAGTCATTAAAGGTCGAATCAAGAAGAATTCTCATATAATATTGTGCTTTATGAACCATCATACATGTAGATCATGTTGGTTACATGACTTGATGTCTTTGAAGATTTGTTCTAGAAATAGAATGCTTGCTTGATGAAATTTTGATTATGTTTCTCCAAGTAAGAAAGGTAATGCTTGCTCATAAATTCATCGAACATGTTTCCTCATGATAATTGGATAGGAGGTAATGTGGTAATGGAATTTCTTTACTTAAGAGTGTATACTCATATATATACCCATATATATGTATATACATACATACATGAGCTATACCTTCTTTATTAAATATTGCATATTTTTCTTCCATGTTTATAATTGCATGTTCATATGTTGGATCCATTACATTTCTTTACATGCACTTGTGAAAGGATTATTGAATGGTTTTCTTGAATTCTTATAGACTAGTTATCATGTTAGCATACTATTACTTGCAAAGATTTACTTGTTGCTTTTAAGAAATGATGGACTAAGAAATGTTGATGGTAAACTAACATGTAGTCTACATGACTAACTTTGTATGTGCACAAGCATCAAGTATGATGAAATTTTTGGTATAATCCTTGTGTGATAGATCATGATATGATTAGATGATTATATGAATTGACTCACACATTCCATTACTCCTATTAGTATTGAATTTCTAGTTTTTATTTTGTTGGGTTAGGTATTCTTTGATGGATTGAAGAATTATGGGGAAGTGGTTCACTTCATGGTATGGCGTAAACACACTTTACCAATGTTCTCACCCACGTGATAGATGAAGGAGTTTCAGAGAATCAAAATATCTTGTAAGGAAGGCTCAAGTTTAAGTTTGTTGTATAGTCTTGTATTGACCGAGAGGTCTATTGTAAGGGAAATGTTCCCATATGAATTTCCTTGTAAATGGTACATGTACTCCAAAATTATTAATTTAATATAATTATTTTTATCTTTTCTTGTGCATTAGACACGTTCCAGCTTTGTATGTGTGATGATGTGTAATTTTTTATTTTATTTGAAGGTTATTACATGTAGTCCTTTGTTTATGCTCTTGCCTATCTTTTTCTCTTCTCTAGCAATATACACCTATGTATTGTACTACTCTCAAATTGTATACTTTGCGTAATATTGGTCAAAATTGTAGGAGCAATCTTGCCCCATGGAACTATGTTTTGAATTTTAGATTATATTCATTATGCTAGTGTGATAAGTCTTGAAGTCCTTCTTGCTGCATTCTTACTTTTGTCTCAACCAAAAACTTACTCATACACTATTCGTTCTCATCAACCATATACTTGTTGACTATTTTTTGGTTACCCTGTTACTATGCTATGTTCTTCTCATGATTTTCCTTAAACTTTGTCATAGGTTTTCCACTTATTCATTATCATAGTAGACTATGTTCACTAAAACAACTGGCATTGTTATCCTTTCCTTTTCAACTTCCATGATAGGCTTATTGTAGCACTCTCAAACATGAATACCATATGTAGTTTACTATACATTATTTTGGCATTCCTAAAAAATAACAATCATATACTATGATAGCAGTCAATTATGGGCTAACACTCATAAAGGGTTATTAGAGGTGAATAGAGTTTGAAAGAGTAAAAATTTTACACCCCAATTGTGTAGTTACTATTTATTATTACTACATAGGGTAAATATGAATGTAATGTGAATTCTGGAGATGAATAAATTATTCTTGTACCTTGTTATCAATATGACTATTATCTCATTTGATGTTATCTTAGTTTATGTTATTCATGGTGAAATACTACATATATGTGAATGGATGGTTATTGAATTATTATTATTCTAACCTTGGATATGTTTATATAGTGCATATGTTATGAACAATTGACTATCGTGTGCATGCATTGGTGGATGCAAGTATGTGTTCCATTCCTCTAGGTGGAGGGGAAGTATCACTTGGGAGAAGATCTTGGTTGGGTAATCGGTAAAAGTAAACTGTCTGAGCATAAACACACACCACATTAGAATTATTGAGTTGAGTTAGTTTGTGACTAGTTGGTAAGTCATACTCAGATGTTATGTATGCATTTGAGAGTCTTGTTTACAACTGCGTGCATCATTGGGTGATGTTTATCTATTTGAGATTTTGAGATATTTCTTGTACTATTATGATTATATGACAAGTGGGAGGAACATGGAAGTATGTGTATATATATGCACATACATGTCAATGGGATCTAACGACATATATATGCACATATAAAGATATACCACATGTAAACACTTATCAATATGATGGTAATCATGAATGGCCATATGTGAATCAAATGTGAACATATATATATATATATATATGTATGTATGTATGCATAGTATATACATGTATCCATATGTATATGTATATCGATACATATGCACGTTGGTGAATGGACACACTCATACAAATGCATCGATATAGATATACCTACACATTGGTGCAAGAGCACCTAGATCCTGACCCTAACATGATAGGACAAAGGACCTTAAAGGTTCACCAAGGGATTTGAAGACAAGTTCACCAAGTATTTTAAAGGTTTTCATGTTTTATGCAATGAGGAAGTTGCAAAATATGTCAAATTAAGTTGCTTTGTACTCAAAAATCTTGTATGTCATGTGACAAGGGGTGGTAGATAGGTAGTAGATGGCTTTAAGCCATGTATTTTATGCAAATAAGGTCTCATTAGACCACTTTCAATAGGTTGGACGAGCATCGGGTCAAAAAGATCAAACTTACTAAGTATGTAGTGAAATTGTTTAAGAAATTATGTAAAGTGCATAACCTTGACCTCCAAACGGTCATGAGTGGTTCAAAATTCTGTTATAAATGTAGTTGGTCAGTTGTAGGAGGTAGTTGGAAGTTAAAATCATTATAAACATTCATGTAATCCCCGAGAAAGGTTGGTTGTTGAATTCCAATAAAGAAAATTGCATTTTGGAAAGGCTGATCACCATCTTTTTACTGGTTTTTCTAAACTTTCTTCCTTGGCACAAACCCGTACAGATTCAAGATGCCTTGGGGAATTGAATGATTGCTTATTCATGTATTTAACTTCTTTCATGTTTGTCTTGGGGGCTTAATTCTTTTGCTTGTGTGACTGGGATTAGTAAACTTCAAGATACCTTGTTTTCTGTGTTTGGAGTTTTGAGGACAGCACCATGATCAACTAACCAATCCACCTACTGTTCAAGACCTGTGGCTCAGTGGATTGGTCTGTACCATGTCTGGTTAAGTGTGTACATACCTTAGGAGAAGGAGAAGGAGAGATTTCTGGCCATGGTGGAATGTTTAGTGTTGATCAGGGGTAGTGAGACCATGAAAATAGGGAACCTAAGGAGTGATTCTGAGAAATAGTGAAAAAAGTGAGATTGTGAGGGTTCCTTGGGTTAGGGTAGAGGTAATGTGATGTGTTTGAGGCCATAGGAGGATTGGGAAAGGTTTGGAGTTGGGAGTTTTCCTAAACCCTCACTTTTGTGAATGTTTAAGAGGGTTTCTTGGAATAGAGGGTTAGAGTCCCTATAGATGAAAAACATCATTGTAATCTAAGGTTTGAGATCGTTTGTTAAGACTTTCCAAGGTGATTTTTTGAGTGGCCATCATTGGAAGGGTGGTTCCTTTGGAAAATAGACCAAATGGTGAAGTCTAGAACCGGGTAAGTGTATCAAAAGTTCAGGTTGGTCCAAAATAGTGATCCTTAATTTTCATACATGTTGTGTAACCCTAAAAAGGGTATCCTAATCTCCTCTTTAATTATTGGGTGCTTTGGAAAGATTGGGTGAAACTTGGCCTGTTCTGGTTTTGGGAGAGCTACAAGGGCAGGGTGATGTGTAGGTTGCTAGATGGTAAACCTTGGGGAATTGGAGATTGAGATTTTGTAGGAACCCCTATTTTTGGCATAGCAAATAAGGTTGTCACTTACCTCTGCATCACACATACGTGTACATAGAGGCATATACATTTATACATATATGTATGCATACATTTAATAAAATGTGTCTATTATATACTATCTTGCTTGTACTCATATATATATATATATATATATATATATATATATATCGAATGTATGCTTACATTATTGGCTTATGATATATATATATAAATAATATATATAAATACATGATAGTATTTAAATATATATATGTATATAATATATTATATATATAATAGTATATATTTAACATATTATATATGTTATTAGAATTCGACACTCTCTTATTTGATAGAAGCCAATTTATAAAGGCTATTTATAATTGATAAAGACTATGAAAATGGAGGTCGATTATAGTCATAATAGACTATGTTTAATGGGGCTGATAAAATAGCTTATGACAATTGGTGTAAACCAATTATCATTTTGAAAGGCATGCAAAATATGATATTGTAATGTTTTTGATATTGTTGTAGATGATAAGCTTGGACCTGGTTGACACCATTAGTAAGACCAATCTTGACTTTGTCAACTGCTTTAAAAGCTTTAGTCGATTCAACCTCTAATTTGATTGGTGGATACTTGATGTAATCAAATGGAAATTGACTATTTCTCTTGGGAGTTAAACCACACCAAATAAGAAGGTGAGAAAATGGAAAGGGCACCACCTTTGAATCTAGGTTGTTGTAGATGTCTTTTCTTTATGGCAATTCGAATTAAGCATATACAAATTGAATAAGTCTATAGATTGTTGTCACTAAACAGGTCAAACTGTAGGTGATTATGTTGATTATTAGTTTAAGAATTCACCAACGTTATGATATGTTTCATGTGTTTTTTTTCATGGAGCTTGATTTCCATTAGTATGCCTAAAATATAGGCTTTGAGGTGACTAAGTTACTCTATAAATAGATGAACCATTTCATTTGGAAGGGACACATTATTTCCCAAGAGATTATACATCTTTTGTAGTTCATTATTTTTGTGTTATTCCTAACCAAACTTGTCTTATATTGTGAGTGAGAAATAGTGAGTGTTCAATTGTGTTGAGAGGAAAATTTTTTGTTTGAGAGGAGTAAGCTATCAAATTGTGAGGTAGAGTTATTGGTGACATTCTTGAGAAGTTTTTTTATCAAGCTTCTTGTTGTTGGAAAGGGCTTCATTACTGCCATTTGTTTGGATAAAGCAATAACATGCCTGCGGATCTCTTCTTCTTTGTTATTTTATTTTTGAATGATGTGTCTTGCATGCATGGTTGAGATGTATTTCCTAGTATGTGCATTAGATAAATTAGAGTGTCTTGAAAAGGAAATTGAAGCTTTTATGCTATTTTCATAATGTGTTTTTAAGTACTCCATAGTAGGAGATGGGTGTTTATCATAGGTATTATATACTAGGCTTGATTGAAAATGAAAGGAACACTTAGCTAAGTTATTGATTTAACTAGGAAAGCTTGTGTTTACTCCTAGGATAGATAATCCAGAATGGGAGGGATTTTGTGTACTTGTAAGTAGGGTTATTCCAAGTATATAGGTTATCTAGGATGATGGACCATCCATTGAAGGAAATACCTAGCTTTTGTACTTACTAGTTAAGTAGGTTTATTCCAAGTAGATTATTGTGGTGATAGGTTATCTGTGATGATAGAATATCCATTGAAAGAAATACCTATGCGTAGCTTAAGATATCCTATAGTCAAATCGGCCTTGAGTAGTGTATGATCTATAAACGGATCTAGACTAAATTGCAGATTGAATGCTTAATTAAAAACACAACTTTGCGGAATTTTAATTCATGCATACATTAACGAAATTATGCATCCAAACTTAGGATGAGTAGCAAAATTGAGAGAAAAGAAGATAGAAGGTGCAAATAGAGTTTGATTACGGAGTTCGCCACAAACGTGACTACGTCTCCGGGTTGGCTCCAATAGAGAACGACCGATCCGATTAATCTCTGAAATTCAGTTACAAATGCACCAAGACCATTCCTTCGAGCACTTTGGCAGCATAACAAATTCCGATGTACAAGAATGGCTCAAAGATCTTCTTTCTTCGTATCACCCGACACCTGTTTCTCTCAACTTGAAAAATCTGAAAATTCTCTGTCCACAACTCACTCACACTCTCCCCTTTTATACATAAAAATAACCCAATTTGGCCCTTAACCAAAAGATTCACAATAATCCTCCCTATCTCTATTTTTACATATAAATCCATATTAAAAATCCCTTAATATTTTTTTTGATTTAATTTAAGCCCTATTATCCTTATTCGGGCTTTAACTATTTCCCTTAGTTACAATTAATCCTTAAAAAGGATTATTGTTTAACAATTTGGAGAGAATTATTTAAAATAGGGGTATTCGGTTTCCACAGTTCAAGAAAAACATCCGATGCCAACCATATTCTAAAGATATCGAATGGCTTGTTGGTGACCGAACATTTTGGAATCCCGGTGGTTCCGGGTTCAACTCCCGACTATTACAATTTTATCCATATTCAAAACTAAAAACATAACAAAACAAATCGCCCGCCACTAATAGGTAAACGTAGGCTATATGGTGCAACAGTTGCGCGGAAGTTTCGGCCATGTGAGATGTGGGGATCGAATCCCCCCAACAACTTTTAACCAACAAACCAACTAACAAATTTGAATCCGCTAGTAGACATGGGAGACACTTCCTTTTTCAATGAAAATATCTACTGGATCAGGCCTCCCCACTGAAGACCTTTTGGACCTCCAAAAGTGACATTTACTCTGACATTAAGTGAGGACCTGGCCTTCCCACTTGTCCTGTATCCTCTGTACATCTACATACCTGGCTCACAAGCACAATGAAGACTGCAATAACATTGTTGAACATAAACATAACTTTATCACTTCCATAAGCATCTACATCAACTGTCGTAGCCACTAACCAACAAAAATTGACTAGCATCAAGCTGAACAATAATGCAGAAATGAAAGAGAATAAATCAACAAGATATCGATCTTTTACAACAAGAACATTTTTACCCAAGGAACCATCAATTCTTTCAATCATCATTCCCTCATGTTGTACTGTGGGTGCGTCCTGCAACATCTGACCCTGGTTAGCTACTCCAAGTTCAAGTGTAGAACCACCTATACTGACAGACATAAGAGTTAACTCTTTACTTGCATTAATTACCCTCTTTAACTGCCCTGTGTTTGCAAAAGAACGATCAGTCTTAATCCTGTGAGAATGTATGATATACTAGATGCCATCTTTAAACAAGTGATAATGATTCTTTTCCCTGTAGAAAATAGCTTTCCTGTCATATAGATAAGGGCTACCCAGAACTATCCCACAGATATCTAGTGGAACCACATCAAACTGTACTTCATCCACAAACTTGCTAGTGATTGTGAATTTTAAAGTGCATTGTCTTGTTACTTGCAACTTATCATTTTCACAAATCCAGCCTAGTGGATAAGGTTTCTTATGCTGTGTAGTTTTTAATCCCAAGTTTCTTACAACACTTTCAGAAATTAAGTTAACTTGAGAACCACTATCTATGAGTGCATCAATTTTACTGTTCTTAGCAACAACCCTTAAATGAAAAATCTCATTCCTTTTTTCATCTTTAGAGGCATCATTAACTTTAGAAGTAGAAGCACAACTATCAAAGGAAACATTGGAATTAGGAGCTTTACCTTTCAAACCCATAGTTGTTATCTTAGTTTCATCATCAGAATCGGAACCAAGATCCATAACAACATTTGTGGATTTCTCCTTACCCTTCTGTTTCTGATTCTGTCTTTGAGCCCACTTAGGCTTCAATTCGGGATGCAACTTCCAACAATGATCTTCATCATGACCCTTCTTGTCACAATGAGAGCAAGAAAGCTTGTCATCCTTCTTAACTGTAGCTGCCTTCTTTCCTTTCCCTGTCTCTACAACTTTAGAAGATTTCTTTACAGAGTTATCATTATCAATGAAAGACCCCTTTCCCCTCGACTCTAAGTGTGTAGCTTGAACAGTCACTTCATCCAAATTACAAGGGTTCAATACCAAAATGGAATGTCTAAGATATGAATGAAGACCTCCTATGTACTTTAACAAAGTATCCTGGGTGTACAAAGGAACATTCAAAGCAATAGCCCTTTTTCTAAATTCATGGGTGTACTCCTGGACAGATTGACCTTTCCCTTGCCTAAACATTTTCCAGTCCATCATTAACTGTTGCATATGGCCTAAGGGATAGAATTGCTTTTTAAGAGCATTAATAAATTCTGCCCAAGTTAAACTGACTCTACCATGCTGTGAAATTTCTGCCTTAGTCTTACTCTCCCACCAAGTTAAAGCTGTACCTCCTAACCGAAGAGTAGCTAATTGGATCCTATCAACATCATCTAATAGGTTCTGGACTCTACAGTAGACTTCTACTTGCTGAATCCAATCATCCAATTTTTTAGCATTAAGTTCACCACAATACTTAGGCAAGTAAAATTTTACATCCAATTTAATTTTAGGCTTATGCCCATTCTTGAAAGGATTAAAAGAAGTAGAATAAGGAGAAGATGGAGAAGAGGGAGAAGAGGGAGGAGAAGGAGAAAAGGGGTGATCTGGTTGCTTGCCACCATCTCCATGTTGTTTCCCTTTCTTGTCTTCATGAACATCTTTCTTCGACGAACCTCCTTCACGTTCCTTCCGTTCTTGTCTTTCTTGGAAAAGGATGTCCACCTTAGCCTTCATCTCGAGGAATGCTCTTCGGAATTCCTGCTCACTGATTTCTTCAGGAACCTCCATTCCAGACACAGACATCTTCAGAAAACTTCTTCGCTTCCTGATCTCAGGATTAAAGTCTTCAAGCTTGCCTTCACCCTTTTGAATCCTGGATCTCGTTAGCATTCAAGAAATCAACTGCAATAATAGTCAACTGAGATCTGATACCACTTGATCTGTAAATGGATCTAGACTAAATTGTAGATTGAATGCTTAATTAAAAACACAACTTTGCGGAATTTTAATTCATGCATACATTAATGAAATTATGCATCCAAACTTAAGATGAGTAACAGAATTGAGAGAAAAGAAGATAGAAGGTGCAAATAGAGTTTGATTACGGAGTTCGCCACAAACATGACTACGTCTCCGTGTCGGCTCCAATAGAGAATGACCGATCCGATTAATCTCTGAAATTCAGTTACAAATGCACCAAGACCATTCCTTCGAGCACTTCGACAGCATAACAAATTCCGACGTACAAGAATGGCTCAAAGATCTTCTTTCTTCGTATCACCCAACACCTGTTTCTCTCTACTTGAAAAATCTGAAAATTCTCTGTCCACAACTCACTCACACTCTCCCCTTTTATACATAAAAATAACCCAATTTGGCCCTTAACCAAAAGATTCACAATAATCCCCCCTATCTCTATTTTTACATATAAATCCATATTAAAAATCCCTTAATATTTTTTTTGATTTAATTTAAGCCCTATTATCCTTATTCGGGCTTTAACTATTTCCCTTAGTTACAATTAATCCTTAAAAAGGATTATTGTTTAACAATTTGGAGGGAATTATTTAAAATAGGGGTATTTGGTTTCCACAGTTCAAGAAAAACATCCGATGCCAACCATATTCTAAAGATATCGAATGGCTTGTTGGTGACCAAACATTTTGGAATCCCGGTGGTTCCGGGTTCAACTCCCGACTATTACAATTTTATCCATATTCAAAACTAACAACATAACAAAACAAATCGCCCGCCACTAATAGGTAAACGCAGGCTGTATGGTGCAATAGTTGCGCGGAAGTTTCGGCCATGTGAGGTGTGGGGATCGAATCCCCCCAACAAATTTTAACCAACAAACCAACTAACAAATTTGAATCCACCGGTAGACATGGGAGACACTTCCTTTTTCAATGAAAATATCTACCGGATCAGTGTATGTGATAGATCACTTCATTCGAAGTATTGAATGATAAAAAATTGGCCAAATTAGTGTGAATGTTTGAGACTCCACTCTAGATTGTGTGACTACCAAGACTACATTGTCAATTCACCGTGATCCAGTATTACATACTAGTTCTAGATTGTGGGATTACAAAGATCTAGTTATGTAGGACACAACACTATGCTCAGTTGGTTGTTGTTATAGGTTACTCTAACAATCTATTCGTCGAAGGGAAGGGCAATCTATCAAATGATAGATGTGCAAGGGACCACATTCTGAGTCCATGGTTGGTGGAAATGCGCTCAAATTTTGCTTCTCCTCCACAAAAGGTGACAAAAGAACCAAGATTTGAAAGGAAGGATCCTAGACCATCTTACAACTATTTGTTCTAAAAATCATTGAGCTATGTATGTAAATGTATGCTTTCTTGCATTGATGTATTTTATGGAATGAAAAGGAATTCATGTTGTAATATTTTATGCATCTTGATTGAAAATTATCAATAAAGAAATAATTTTTTTATTGCAATGACTTGCTACTTAATTTATTTACTTGTATGGTGAAAAAATTAGAAATTCTTTACTTCATTAAAGGTTAGTTTGTTACAAGAACACTGTTGATTGTCACTATGTCCAATTTTCATGCAATACAGTACTCTTCCATTATCCATTTTTAACATTCACCTTGACTATTATGTAAGCTCTTTATAGGATAGTCACTATGTCCCTTTTGTTATCCATAAACCATGCCAATATGTATAGACTATTAGCTATCCTCTTATGGAAGTTTCCATGGTGATAGTCTCATCATGTTTGATAGTCACCCTACTTCTCAGGTCTGTGATAATGTAGAAATATTCCTATAGACATCCACTCCAACAACATACTAATTGTCATGGTCACAATCCATAATGACAACTAGTTTTTCATAATAGTTGCATTGCTAGGAAGATACTTACCATTCACAGGGACAATCTCAGACATAAACATCCATGGAATGGGTCCAACACCAATGGAAAATGAGATAATATGTTCATGATTGTCCCCAAGTGCTTGAGATTTGATATCAGAAAAACTATTTTCCTTTTCCCTATCATTTCTCTCTGAGGACTATTTTCTAATGCTTCATCATATTTCATTGTTGTCTAGCTCTCTTTCACAAAAAATTCACTTTTACATAACTACCACAAAACTATACTCATTTTTTGTTCATAGTAATTCTCGATCATGTGATCACTGAATAATGGTGGTTTCCTCTATGAAAAACCATCCTATTTCCCTATTGTTATGTTGAAAAATACAACTAAGAGGGGGGGTGAATCAGTTGTAACAATTTTAACCTTTAAAAATTTCACCGAAAGTTAGATCAACTACCATTCACAAAACCGTTACCTTGTTAATGTTTTTAATCACTGAATGCAGAAATTTTTTTTGAAAGAAGTAAAACCATGCACACAATAGCAATAAATTTACGTATAAAACCCAATGAGGGAAAAAACATAGTGAGGATTAGCTCACAATATAAAGAATTTCAAAACTGAATACAAAGGCTCACTACCAAGACATGACTCATTGTCCAATGAGGGCTCGTTTCTCGGAGGGCTCATTGCGATAGAATTACAAAGAAGATAGAAGAGGATTGTTACCAAGAGAAAACTATATCAATGCAACAAAGATTCCATGACAATTCACTCACACACTTGCAGATATGCATGAAAGATAGAGTACACCTTCAGATCACTTCCCTTAGGAACTCAACACTTGAAATTTGTATTGATCTATACAAAATCACATCACACACACTATCTCACATCTATCTCACATCTATCTCACATCTATCTTTTTTCTATCTTACCTCTCACAAACATCTCGACTTGTAGTTATACCGTCTTTAACCTTGAAACACTTCCAAGGTCAGCCATACATGATTTGCATTTACAAATTCAAATTAGGTCAACACCAAAGCATTCTACAACGGAATTAGAATGAGGGAAACCCATACATATTATTAATGAGGACCTAAATAATTACCAACACGCCTTGAAATGCTTCTATGACAAGGTCGACCAACACCCGTGCAAAACACATAAAACAATTAAGCACACACATCCTTAACATGGTCCAATCTTTTTGGACAACAAAATTCACTTGAACACAACCTTATCAACTTATTCTCAGAAGCGCAAGTCATGAAACCAAAATTTGAAGAAATTTAGAGCAATAAAATTTCTCCCAGACCACAACCAGTTACACTAAAATGCATAATTCACATACTAGTGAAAATATCTCACACTGTACGATGATCTAGAAGCCAAAATTTTGGTTATAAAAACTGCCAACAATCATGAACAATACATCATATCCACATTGTAGTTAGAATAAAATCATATATAAAACTAAAATAGAAATATATCAAATCCTATACTAGCATGATAAAGTACGAGACAATATGAAAAATAAAAATGATAAACAAATGCAAACTGATCTCCGGATTACACTCGACTTATCTCCATTTCTTTTCTCAACCTCGCATGAGAATGCAAGCTTTGAAGGATTCAACTATTGAAGGAATGTTGATTACTCACTATGGTAGCATGACGATAGGACAAGGATGATGAAAGAAGGACAAATGATGATGAAAATTTGCAAAATGATTTTGACAGAGTAATGGTACTTTCAGAATTGACCTAAATGTCTTGTGAGAGGCTGCATTTATAGAGTTTTGATGTGGACAAAGAAGAAGATTTGATGAGATTTGATTTTTGACAAAAGAGGAAATACAACGAGATGGGATAAGATTCTAATAAAATAGAAAGATATTGATTTTTTCGTTTTAAAGGAAATAAATCCTGAAAAAGATGAGAAGGATAAGTGATGAATTATCTAATTAAATAAATAAATTAGATACACATGAGTTCTGATTTTAGAAAGAAAGCAAGAAGATATTTTAAGATTTTATTAATCAAATATAATGTATTTAATTAATGTTGGATTTATGATTTAGTTATTTAAATAATATAAATTATTTAATTAACATTAGAAAAAAGAAGAGATTATGAATAGAAGTGATTTTATTAATTAAATAATATAAATTATTTAATTAACATTAGAATAATGGAGGGATTATTAATGAAATTAGTCAAATAAATAAGATTTATTTAACTAATTAGATGATGATAAGGGTACCTAGGAAAAAACATGCTACACGATGTCTAAATGACCTAATGTTGTGATAAGGTATTGTAAGAGAACATTTTTGGGTGTCTACACACACAAGCATAGCAACAATACAAAGCACATCCCAGAGCATACACTAAATACCTGCATGACACTGTTTCCCCTATATATCAAGTTTTCTCAAAAGCACTTGGAATCCAAGTACTAGAGACATCATTGTAGCACATTACTTCATTCTAACACACCTCTAGACATAGAAACATAAGAATAAATCCATGTACTCAACAACACAA
Source organism: Sequoiadendron giganteum (assembly GCA_007115665.2). Taxonomy (NCBI): domain Eukaryota; kingdom Viridiplantae; phylum Streptophyta; class Pinopsida; order Cupressales; family Cupressaceae; genus Sequoiadendron; species Sequoiadendron giganteum. The sequence goes on from CM021102.1 coordinate 62,912,289, forward strand.
CTATACATGTACAACTTGCAAACCTTCTTTATTACAATTTTCTCAATATCCTCAACATATACAGTTACTAACCAAATTTCATGACATCAATGACAACAACACCTAGTTGAAATCAATGTCAACACCTTCATACTTGAAACAATCTCCCCCTTTATCATTGATGGCAACACATGATGTGAAAAACCATGAAAGATAATACGACAACTCTGAAACGTCAATCTCCCCCTTTGTCATTGATGGCAACATATGATGTGAAAAACCATCAAAGAAAACACAATAGCTTTGAACCATCAATCACCCCTTTTTTAGAATATGATTTCTCCCCCTTAATTTTTCACATGATACTTTCTCCCCCTTTGATATCAATGGCAAAGGAAAAATATATTTTACAATGTTCTCCTCCTTTGTCACCAAGAACAACACCAATATTGAATACCCCCCCTTAGGAGTACACCCAAACAAATCCATAATGACAACTCATGACACTACCTGCTCCCCTTGAGAGGTAGCCACCAAACATCAGTCTAGAAGGAAGATCGATCCATAGATCCACTAGACTAATGCATATCCATATGTATTTAGTTCAAGAAAGGAGGGGTAGTAACCCCTAACTTCTCCTAGAGATAATCAAAAGTATCTATAGGAAGAGCCTTAGTAAATATGTCAACAATCTAATCCTTTGTAGGTACATACTCAATATTTACTTCATTCTACAAAACCTTCTCTCTCAAAAAGTGATACATGATAGATATATGCTTTGTCCTTGAGTGCATCATTGGATTCTTTGAAATGTTAATTTCACTTGTACTATCACAAAAAATAGAGATGGGATCATCATAAATTACTCTGATATCCTTCAATGTCCATCTCATCCACAAAGCTTGTGTATAGCAAGATGTTGTAGCAATAAACTCAGCCTCTACAGTGGATAAGGAAATTGAATCTTTTTTTTTGCTTAACCATGACACCAATTTGCATCTGATAAATAATTCCCCACCACTTGTAGTTTTTCTATCATCAACACAACCTACACAATCTGCATCTATATAAGCACTTAGTGTAAAATCAGTATCCCTAGGATACCATAAGCTATAATCTGGAGTTCCATTTAAATATTTGAATATCCTCTTGACAACTGCAACATGTGTTTCTTTAGGATCTTCTTGAAATATAGCCACAAGACAAGCTACATGCATAATTTATCTAGTTTGGTAGCAATTAAATACAACAGTCCTCCAATCATTGATCTGTATTTGGGTAAAAGCACAAAGTTTTGTCACACTTTATAAAGGAAATAGCCAACACTGATCCAAATTTTAAACTTGAATCATTAAAAAGTGGCATATATGTTTTGAATTTTGAAATGATGTAAACTAATAAAATGTGTATTTTTTAGTATATATTTTTTTATATTTTTTAAAAAAATTAAAAATTATTTGAATATGGTTTAATATAAATTTACACTAAAATTTTGTTGTTGATATAATGTTGAAAAATGAAGTTACATGAGACGTCAATCTTTATATAGTGATTTTTCATATTTTTCCTTCAATTTTTTTGTGAGTATTTATAACTTTACACTTTAGTGCATGGATTTTTTTTTCAATTTTGATAAATATATATTTTTAAATAAATGTTAAAAATTGTGTGTACTAAAATGCAACTATTTCCATTCGATGTCAACTTTTATATTGATTATTTATCTAAAATAGAAAGCAAATTATACCATCTTGATATAGATTCTTTTATCGAGTGCATCATATTTTTTTAATAAGTTTTAGCATTTTTATTGACATGGTAATTAACCTAATATTTTGTGCTGATAACCTACTTTTAGTAAAAAAAGAGTATAAAATATGAATAATAGTTAAAATATTTAAATATATATATTTTTGAAAACTACACTTATGGATCTACAAAAGGGTATTTTTATATTTGTTTTTAAATGTTATTTACATGACTAGGAGTTGTCAAAACATCAAGTTTTTCAAATAATATATATTTTTTAGTAAATTAGTTTCAAAGTGGTGCTAAATATGTATTTATCTAACAATTCTAGTTGGAAAAGTTGTCGAGATGTATAACTTAGCTAGAATGAATCTTACTAGATCATATGTTTGACCAAAATTGTTTTTTAGTTAGAAATACTTAAATTCAGTTATGTTGATAAGTTGGCTAAAAGTGACACAACTTTTTAATTTTACCCATTTACTCTGATCAACCTTAGGGGAATCATCATCCTTACGTAATTTGTAGTCAGTTACTATAGGATTGCATACTGGTTTAGAACCATCCATTCCAAATTTATTCAACATTTCTTTTGCATACTTTGATTGTGAAATAAAAATTCCTTAGTTTGTTTGATTGATTTATAGTCCAAGGAAGAAATTCATCTCACCAAACATGGAAATCTCAAATTTTTTTTGCATTTCTTTAGCAAACATCTTAGACATAGCTTCATTTCCTCCAAAAATAATGTCATCCACATACATACCTACTATTAAGATCTTATCATTTTCAATTTTGAAATATAAATTTCTATTTGTTGTACCTTTGCTAAAACCTTGTTGAATCAAATGTTTATCCAACCTTGCATACCAAGTTTTGGGAGCTTGCTTCAAACTTGTAGAGGAGTGGGACCAACCACACCAAGGCTCTAGGTCACGAAGAGCCAAGAGCAGAAGACTACCCTAATCTACTTCAACCATACAGGTGTTTAAGGTCAAGGATAGAGAATGAAGAGCACTCTTAAGTGCTTGTGTCATGATACTAACCTGATAGCTATGATGGGGCTAAACAAGTAGGATTCTAGAACCTGACTTGTACCTCATATATCTCTATTCTAGAGGACAACAACATGATGGGCCAGTGTCTCACTGGGGCCTTGGCATCCATACGACCAAAAATTACAAAACTATAGTAAGAGGTACAAAAATCTACTAACGACTTAGAAAATGAAGTTTAAAGTACTAACTAAGATGATAACTAACATAATAAGTAAAACAACTAAAAAGATGAGATGGAAGATGACAAAATAAAATTTGATGAAGATTAACTCACAAGTACAGTTCACCAACAAGCTCCACACAAACGTGTACCTACACATAGCCAAGGGAGGAAAAATGTTGGGGTTGTATAGGGATTTTCCTCAATCAAACCCCCAGTTTGGTGTTTTCACCTCCACGGATAGATAGATAGATTGATAGATAGAAATATGATAAATAAAATGATGATGAAATGGAAAGGAATCCAAACACTACAAGAGACACTATCTTGCACAATTCCAACAACAAAGTAAAAAAAAGTGTTACCACCCTTGACCAAAGGCACTCAAGGCCAATGAGAGAGGAATGAAAACTCATAGAAATGGTAGATTCAATGTAGCCATAACAACCTCAAAATTTGCCTCACTAGGCACCAAGCTGCAATTTCTATGGTAGATGCATGGGATGTTGTGATCATTGGAAATGTGAAGCTAGTGGTGCAACAAGTAGCTCAAATGTATGAAGATGATCAAAATGGTGTGTAGAAGCTCAAGAACTTCCAAAGAGATGAAGAAGTGCTAAAGAGATGTGAAAATGTGTGAAGAAGATGGAATGAATGAGAAAGATAGCTATTTGAAGATGAAAAGGGAGGCAAAGAGTCGTTAAAAGGTCAGAAGAAAGGTGCAGGGGCGTTACATTTCATCACCAATGGAGAACGTAATGCCTATGTAGATTCCAGAGATAAGAATTTTTTTAGGATGATAGTGCACTACACAAACATCCATGCACCACACCCATGTCCTCGAAAAAAATTCTCCTATCGATATCGACACTAAAAAAACATGCCAAGTGGATGGAGTACGAAATGAGGACATGGAATTACTTGGTTGGATTTTATTTTTCTAAGGTGGAGGGTATAAAAGGGGAATTTGCAAGGGGGTGAAAATTCACTCCTATACATTTTTCCCCCACTTTAGCGAACATGAAATGTTAATGAGTGTTTGCTAAAGTATATTGAAATATTTTAAAAACATATACCTGAACCGTCGAGGAAGAATACCATAATCTAGAAAACTCGAAAGCACAAGGAAAGAAAATGGCTCCACAGGTAATCTCTCTGAGGAGGTTCAAATAAAGTGCATCAAAGGCCCTTAGACGAGTGATAAATCCTACTGGATGCAGTTGCTTCACAGGCCCTCAGACTTGCAAAGAAGGCACCCTAAGGTAATCTCTCCTGAAGGAAGCCCGATGCAAGGGGACTCCACAAAGTCAGATTGGAGAGTGGCTTCATAGGCACACTTGCAAAGAAACATGTTAATCCACAAACAAAATATGTTAGAAAAAAAAAAGTATCCACATAGGTAGACAAGTAGATAGTCAAAAATTGAAGGAGAAAATTTCAAAGGGGTCCCTCGGGAACCCTTCAAAAGAAGAGGGGTCCACTCAAGGGACACACATTTTGAAAGTACAAGAGTATTTTTTTCAAATAAATTCAGCATCAAGGAATTCAAAAGGAAGAATGCCCCCTCTCAAGGGGAAGGTTAGAAATTCACCGACAGGAGAAGGTGCTCCCTCGAAGGAAAGTTTTTTAAATTATTTCTTTGCGAACCCATGATGGAGGAAAAATATTCCACTAGGGGTCCTTGTTGAGGAATGTGATTTTTAAAAAATATTTTGAAAATATTTTCATGAAAATATTCGTTGGCCATCGAATGCATTTTTTGAAAAATAGAAGTGACATGATAGCCCGCCCTTAGGATGGTGCGTGTCAAACATAAAGGAACATGACATCCTAAGGAGAGAAAATAAAGAATGAAAAAGTGATGTTGTGACCTATGAAACATAACGAGATGTAACCATGGTAAAGTTTTCACACACGTGAGGGACAACACATGAGAACCACAACATCATGAAACAAACAAGAAAGATAAGAGAGAAAAATCCATGAAGAGACAATAACATCATGAAGAAGGGACAAGGGTGGTTTGATATTTCGGGGTCAGAGCTGCTCATAAATATCGATAAGTAAGTATAATAATATATATAAATGAATTGTCATCAACCTGCTACTATATCAGACCATGTGAAGAAGGTACGTGAAAAAAATAAAAAAATAAAAAAGTGGGTCAACATGGAAGGGAGGCCTAAATTCCCCCAACACTTTGCATCATCCCCAATTATCAAAAATAAATACACAACAAAGGAAGAATGATGTGACAAATAGAGGAAGTTTTATGAAATAAAAACACTCATGTATCCAAGCATCTACAGGGGTGACAAGGGTCATCCAGGAACACGTAACACAAGTACGGGGGAACATAAACACACACACAATCTACTCTATAGATAAAGAAGAGTCAAACCCTAGTCCTCATCAACCAAGAGGTCATCGTTCTCCCAATATAGAACACTGTACGAGGAGGGCAGATGAGCCTACAAGGGAAAAATGTCAAGGGAGAACCCTCCAACCCTCCTGCAACAAGAGCAAAGGAAGAAGGCCCCTCAAGGTCTTCTCCACTCAGTTCTTGTGAGGTGAATACCAACTATTTTGAAAAAATCGCTGATAGGGTTGGGACCTCATCCATAGAGTTGAACATACACTTCACAAGAGTGCCATATATCAAATCAACGGGCGAGGGAGGTGACACCCAAGATTCACTATTAGGCTCATCGAGTGACTCGAGAGTAGTGATGACCTCCAAAGATGTCGGGGCTTCCTCTGTCACTAGGAAAACACAAGCTAATGTAGAACAACCCTCTAAAGAAGGTGAGCCCTTCTTCCAAACCCCATTGCTAGCAAAGTCATCCTCCATTTTTTGCTTCATCGAGGGATGTGAGATCTTCACAGATGAAGCAGGGAGCATGAAGGAAGAGGAGATAAATACGGTGGACACCATCCAAGTATTTGGCATGTCCATAGGTTTTGAGAATGGAAGGATTTCTGAAAGGGACATTGAAAGGGGTGGCTCAACCGAAGGAGCAATAAACACCTGCACCCTCTTCGGGTGAGGATTGTTTATGCTCATGATGGGAGCAAGAAGCAGAAGTAAAGCTAAAGGAACTAAAGCAGAGAGGATGGGAGAGGAGGAAACAATAAAATGTGTCAAAGTAGGAGTTGTCAACTCCACTTCCATCTTCTGTAGGGCAGCCTAATCAACGGCCAAAGCCTTTCTTCGACACTTGTTCTCACGCGTAAGGAAATTTTTCCAACTCTGGGAGCTAGAGGTTGTAGGCTGAGACGAGATGGAATAATCTTTTTTGATGATTAGAGTGTCCATCACATCCATTTTTTATGGAGGGAGAGACTCCTAGACAGGAATAGGGGAGAGATTAATAGGATGATGGAACAGTAGCGGGGCGATGGTGCAGGTGCACCCTAGCAAGAATGTGCCTCCATGAGGTAACTTCAAGGTTTTGATTTAAAAACAATGTCCTAATGTCGTAATATGGTAGATTATACCATTTTGAGTTTGTTTTAGGTCATTTATAGTTATCTTGGAGTCATTGGATCTAAAATGTTAAAGTTGCAAAAATTGACAAAATGTTGTCAAGCAATATTGTAAAAATGAAAAAAAATGCCAAATAGAGGAAAGTGAAGAGAAAAAGTAGTTGAAGAGTTAGTTGGATGCGATGGGTTTACTTTATAAAATAATTTTTAAGTTTTAGAAACTTCGAGGAAGGTTGGGGATTGATGTAGGATCAAGAAATTCAAAGTAAACCTCTGTTTTTCTGTTAATTCCCTAAAAATTTGTGATTTCAGGCCATTGTACGACCATGTCTTGTGCATAGATTATCTCCTCATCCATTGGTAATGAAATCCTTGTGAATATAATTTATTTTGTAATTTTTTTCATTAAAATCCATGCTACTTGGTGAAAGTTATTGGGAAATCATTCCAGGCGGGTAGAAAACCTGATCTAGGGTAACAAAGGGTAATCAAAATTGTGTTTCTTCCATTTCAATTAGTGGAATATCCTAATTTTTCGTGAGAAGGCTTATTATTGCATATTATTTCATATTATAAAGTCTTAGACCAAAATATAATTGTTAGCATATGAAATAGTGATGCCCTAGGTCTGTAATTTGCATAAAAATCTGGAAATTGACTGTGATTAGTGAAGAATCTGAGTTTGATGAGGTAAAATGTATTCCACTTGGGTGGAAGTGATTTAAAAAGTTGTAATGGTGTGTTTTGAGGCCTCTCTAGACAATATTTTGTGGATTTAAAGTCTTTGTGTTCATTTATATGCTGATTTGTGCATGGCAGTCTCTGACAATCCTATTTTGGAATAAAAAATGAAAGGTTTAGGTTGGGTGTTTGTTGAAATATCATGAATACAAATTAGGAAATAGTATAATCATGTTGTGTAGGAATATTTACAATTTTTTGGGGTATTTTTAAAGATAAATGGGCTTGGGAATTATAAGTTGATTGTTTATGTGGTCTAAAAGGGTTTAGTTGCTGATTTGGATAGTCTACCTTTGAAAGTTTACATGTTTGAGTTGTATGAGTTGGTGAAAGTGTTTCAGTCTATCAATTTGGTGTTGTTTATGGTACTTTGAAGATTCAACAAGAATTTATATTCCTTAATCTCAGTTTTGGTGTTATGAAACAAGGGTTTTGTGAGGGAAGGTTGAGTCCTAGTTGCAAGGACAAGTAAGAATTTGGTTGAGCTGAGTTTATTTGAGTTGTTTATGCTCCTGCATTGTAATTAGGGGAGTCATCTCTAACGCCTCAGCAACATGCCTCTTCCTATTCAATACCCTATAGGGAGGAGTATTAGGAGGCCACGAAGGTTGAGACATAGAGGACTTCCCACGAGGACCCTTCCCCTTACCATGTCGAATGGGTTGATGCACTATGGGTAAGATGGGAAGTTCAAATGCTAGATGCTTGGGATTTAACCAAGGGAACACCATTAGGTTCTCTAGAAAATACCTAGGATACAATGACAATGGTGCCATAGTAGGTTGAGAGGAAGCGACAGGCATATCGACAAAAGAAGAAGGAGAAAGGCCATGGGCATGCTTCTCTTCTTCCCTTTTTCAAGCCAAGGTGTTTTCATGATCCGCCTTGAGGAAGGCCCTATGAAAGATGGCATAGGGAGAAGGAGTGTACCTCACCTTAGGAATTATTCCTCAACTCTTATACTTCACATAGGTTCAGTACAAGAGGTTATTCCTAGGAGGAAGCAAACCAACAAGTGCAGGCCAAAAGTGATCTAGTTAGTAGCCCCCATGCATAATCGACGACTTATAGTCGTGTCATGGAATACATGCACTATATCCTCATGGGAAAAATTCAAGAATTTATGAACTAATGAGGGAACTACATTCATAGCGACCAACCAGGGGATACCTAGTTTCACTTTGAAGAGCTCATACGCCGAGATAATGTCAAAAAGTGCATTTACAGATCTAGGTCCAACTAGGACAAATAAAGTGATGAAGCCAATGGGAGGGACAAAAATCCCATCGTGTGTACAAATAGTGCTCCTAGATACATCATACCCATATTTGTGTAAGAAATTAATCTACATAATCTCCTCATTAGTGAAATTCACCCAACACATAGGGTCAACAAGAATACCCTTTATATTGTTTCCATTGATACACACAAATATGTATAAGGGAGATGGTTATCTATTATAATTCATCAACAAGTCCTGTGAGGTGAAATTTATGGTAGGGTATCCACTCATAGGTTGCACAAATGGGATGGGTAGATGTAAAAAGGAGGCCATTACATATACTAGATAGAGCTTTCACAGAGCCCCCAAGGGTTTCACAACTAGATGGTGACCCACTTAAGGTTTTGTTCCATGATGCTTATGGAACCTTACAGTTATGCCACTAGGGGTTGTAGGTTGGGTTGCAAGGTTAAGCGCCTCACAAAAATCACACCCACAAAAATTCTAGGATATGAGGAAAGGGTCTTTCAACACTATTAAACGGAACCAAAATATAGAGGAAGGGGGCCAACCACACCAAGGCTCTAGGTCATGGAGAGCTGAGAGAAAAAGGCTTCCCTAATCAAAGATGCAAGTGTTTAATGTCAAGGATAGAGAATGAAGAACATTCTCAAGTCCTTTTTTCACTGTACTAACCCGAAAGCTTTGATGGGGCTAAATGAGAAGGCTTTTAGAACTCAAACTGTACCTCAGACAAATCTTTAGCAGAGGACAATAGTGTAGGTTAGGGATGATAGTGCAACATATTCGCATCTCACTGGGGGTGCTAGCAAAGGTGATGAAGATTAACTCATGAGAAGTCTAGTTTTCTAGCAAGCTCCACATGAATGCATACCTACACATAACCAAGAGAGGAAAAATGTTGGGGTTGTATAGGATTTTTCCTTAGTCAAACCCCTGCTTTGGTGTTTCCACCTCCACATATAGCCAGATAGATTGATAGATAGAAATGTGATAAAGAAAATGATGTTGAAATGGAAAAGAAGCCAAACACTACAAGAGACACTATCTTGCATAAATCCAACAAAAAAGTAAATAAAAGTGCTACCACCCTCGGCCAAAGGAACTCAAGGCCAATGAGAGAGGAATGCAAGCTCACAATAATGGTAGAGTCGATGCAGTCACAACAATGCTGAAAGTAGCGTCACTAGGCACCAAGCTACAAATTTTGTGGTATATACATGGGATGTTGTGATCATTGGAAACATGAAGCTAGTGGTGCAATAAGTAGCTCAAATGTATGAAGATGATCAAATTGGTGTGTAGATGCTCAAGAATTTCCAAAAGAGATGAAGTGCTAAAAAGAAGTGAAAATGTGTGAAGAAGATGGAATGAATGAGAAATATAGCCATTTGAAGATGAAAATGGAGGGAAAGAGCCATTCAAAGGTTGACAAGAAGGCATAGGGGTGTTACATTTCATCATCAATGGAGAACATAATGCCTCTATAAATTCCAGAGGTAGGAATCCTATTAGGACAACAACACGTTGTGCAGACGTTCATGCACCGCAAGCACATCCCTGACAGAAATTCCCCCATCGACACTAAAAAAAATGCGAAGTGGATGTTGTATGGAATGAGGACATGGAATTAATTGGTCGAATTTGATTTTTCTATGGTGGAGGGTGTAAAATGGGAATTTGCAAGCGGGGTGCAAAGTCGCTTCTATACAAAACCATATAAAACCTTTTTCAATCTGCAGACCATATCCGGTTGATCTGACAACTCAATTCCTTCTAGTTGTTCCATGTATACTTCTTCTTCTAACTCACCATTTAGAAATGTAGACTTCAAATCCACCTGGTAAACTTTAAAATCCTTATGAGTAACAAATGCCAAAAACATTATGATAGCCTCCATTCTAGCCACCGGAGAAAAAGTCTCCTAAAAATCTATACCTTCCACTTGTGAGTAGCCTTTACACACAAGCCTCACCTTATTTCTTACAAATTTTCCATCCTCATTCGGTTTTTTTTTTAAAACCAACTTACTTCCAATTATGTTTTTGTTTGTTGGTCTAGGAACCAGTTCCCAAGTTTTATTTTTCTCGATTTTCATAAGTTCCTCTTCCATTGCTTTCATCCAATGTTCATCTTTACATGCCTCACTCATTGTCTTAGGTTCAACTTTAGAAAGTAAGAAATAATTTACCTCAACTTTAGTAGCTCTACTTCTAGTCAATACACCTTTCCTCTTGTCTCCAATTATCTGATATTTTTAATGATTCTTTTGCACATACTTAGGGGTTTTAGGAACATTTTTTGGAGCTGCTTCTTCTTCATTTTGTACTTCTTGTTCTTCAATGACTTCTTCTACTTCTCTGCAATCAAGTTCATCTGATACATCTACATCAACTTTAATTGAATTCTTCAATGCTTCATCAACGTTGAAATTTATTCTTTCTACAACCTTTCTCAGCCTTTTATTAAAACATATGTAAGCTTAGCTTCCAGTAGAGTATCCAAGGAAAATACCCTCATCATATCTACCATCAAAATTTCCTAGATTTTCTTCATCTCTTATGATATAACATTTGCTTCCAAATACCTTGAAATACTTGATAGTAGGAATCCTTCCACACCATAGCTCATAGGGGGTCTTAGTGTTCTTAGCTTTTGCTTGAACTCTGCTGAATACATAAACAATAGTATGAATTTATTCTCTCCAATAATTTTTTTGGTAGACCTGCCTCTATTATCATTGATCTAGTAGCTTCTTGAATTGTTTTGTTCTTTCTTTCAACAACTCCATTCTGTTGAGGAGTTATAGGGGAAAACATTTGTCTTCTTATTTCATGGGATTCACAAAACATGTTAAACTCATTGGATGTGAACTCACCACCTCTATCAAACCTTAAACATTTTATTTTCAAATTTGCTTCATTCTCAACCATTGCCTTAAATGTCTTGAATTTATCAATGCATCAAATTTCTCTCTAATGAAAGTAACCCATGTCATTATAGAGTAATCATCAATCAAAATCATAAAATACATGTCACGTTGTAGACTTCTCACCCTTGTAGGACCAAAAAGAATTGTATGAATCAAATCTAGTAGTAGATGTTTCCTTTGACCTAGAGTTGTTTCTTGTTTTCTTTCCAAACTGACAATCCTTGTAGACTGCATTAATAGGTTTTGCAATCCTTGGTAAATATCTCACAACCTATATTATACCAATTATCACCATGTTATAAAATTTCATATGACACATCCTCCAGTGCCATATCCATCTATCATTAATCTGAGACATAAAGAAATGTCCATCAACACCTTTAAGTTGATAGATGTTTCCTTCAGTCTTCTTACTAGCAACAATCACAGTTTCAAACCCTTTTATGATTTCACATTTTTCATCCTTAAACACAAGCTTATATCCCTTTTACACATCTATTTAACACTCAAGAGATTATGTCTCAAAACCTTAACATAGTAGACACCACCAGTATTATGCTTTCCATCAAAACTGATTGAACCTATCCCATAGATCTTAGCACCATAATAATCTCCAAACTTAACTAAGCCTCCATCATATTTATCAAGTTTAACAAACTTACTTTTGTCATTGGTCATGTGATTTGAGCAACCACTATCAATGACCCAGTAGTTCTCTTCTTGTTTAGCATGAAGAGCAGAGACCATAGTACCTTCAACTTTCTCCAGAGCACTTTCCTTCACACATCTTCTAGTGTTAGCAGTTGTAGATTCATCTTCTAAAGTTAGGAACAATCATTCATTATCATCAAAATCTCCATAATTAGACTCATCATCAGAAATTCCAACATCTTCATTGACATAATATGCTCTTTTGATCATCTTTCCTTTATTTTATGTATCTTGTCTGTGCTTGTTTCTTTTAGCTCTTTTAGGACATCTTAAATCATAATGACCTATTCCTCCATAGGTAAAAAATTTGAATGGTAATTTAACTTGATACTTACTAGAGCCCTTTTTCATTCTTCTTACAAAATTTTCTTCCACTTCATCTAGATTGTCTTCATCCAGATCTTCCACTTTTGCAGCCTTGAATATAATTTCTATTTTTGTTCCATTTTTCAACCCAAGATTTCTCATTTCAAATGAAGTTAGAGTACCAATCAATTGATCTTTAGTATAATTATTATAATCCACAATTTCCTCTATAGCAAATACCTTTTCATTGTATATATCAAGGAGAGTTCTAAGTACCTTCTTTACTATCCTAGATTCATCTATTTGTGCACCAAGTCCTTTCATTCCTCCTACCAGCTCAACTACTATATGCATGTAGGATTTGATGTTATCATCTTTTCCCATTTTGAGCATCTCAAATTGTTCCTCCAAGTTCTACAACTTTTCTTGTTTAACCTTTTCATCTCCTTCATACATCCTTTCTAGCTTATCGCATACCTCTCTAGCAGCCTTCAAATTCATAACTTTAACTACTTTAGAATACGAAAGACTATTAACAATAATAAATATTGCCTTATTGTTGATTTCACGTGCTTTGATCTCATTAGTAGTACTTCGACCATTCACCAAAGCAACATAATGGATTTGAATAGACTTCTCAATCTCATATCCACCGTATGACAAATATCCTTCCATCTTCATTTTCCAGAATGCATAGTTAGTGCCATCAAACCTAGGACACTCAATAACGATCTTGTTCACCATCCTAGACCTTCCTTAAGTGGTTAATCTCTTCTCCAAGGAGCCTCACTCTGATACCAATTGTTGAAAAAGATAACTGAGAGGGGGGTGAATCAGTTGTAACAATTTTAACCTTTAAAACTTTCACCAGAAGTTAGATCAACTATCATTTGCAAAACCCTACTCTATTAATGTGTTTAATCACTAAATGCAAAAATAGAAACTAAAAGAAGTAAAACCATGAACATAATTTTTGATGTTGCAACATCTGGATGAACACTTCCAGGCACGAGTTTCTAAAGAGAATAAATTAAATATAGCTTTGAGGCTATTTAATTTATTTAATTGATTTATTAATATTGAGGAGGTGCCTCAATTATGATCCATTATTAATATGATTAATAATAATTCAATTATTAATGCAACCGACCTTATTAAATTCATCATTTAATAGAGAGGCACGATTTAATTAAAGGCCGAATTTTCTATGAAGAAATAGGTCTTTCTTTATTAGGGCCGACTTTATTCTTGAAGAGGTGTCAACCCTCTTGTAATTGTATATATACAAGTTTTTATTCATTCATTTTATGATCAAGTTCATTCATCATAATTCACATTCATAGAGAAGTTTGCACTTGAGCAACAAACCTTCAATTTATAGCAGAAAATCATCATCTCTATAGTAGCAAATCATCATTTTGTAGTAGGAGGTCATTACTTTATATTAATAGATCAATTTCAAGAGGAAATACAGTCATGTTGTGTATTCGCATCTAGGAGAGGTGCTATTATTCATTGTATCAAATTTGGCCTTGTGTTGGGCTTGAGTTGTAAGCAAATTTATGCTCTTATTCAATCGATATATTAGAGATATATTGGCTAGGTTTTTCTCCCTTAGGTTGGAGGGTTTTCCCAGTGTATCTTGCTGTGTTAATTGTCTTATGTGCTGCATTTTTTGAGTATTTTCAGTTTTGAATTATTTTATCATGAAAAACTAACAATAATAATACCAGATTTATGTGGAAAACCCAATGAGGGAAAACCATGGTGAGGATTAGCTCACAATATAAAGAATTTCAAAATCGAATACAAAGGCTCACTGCCAAGATATGACTCATTTTCCAATGAGGGTTCACTACTTGGAGGGATCATTTCCACATAATTAAAAATAAGATAGAAGAGGATTGTTATAGACAGGAAAATATCTCAATGCAATGGAGATTCCAAGACAATTCACTCACACTCTTTCATATATGCATGAAAGATAGAGTACACCTTTAGCTCACTACCTTTAGGAACTCAACACTTGAAATTCACACTGATCTACACAAACACACATTACACACACTATCTCACATATATATCACATCTATCTTTTATCTATATTTCCTCTCACAAACATCTCGACTTGTACTTATATTGTCTTCAACCTTGAAACCCTTCCAGGGTCAGCCATACATGATTTGCATTTACAAATTTAAATTAGGTCAGCACCAAAGAATTCTACGATGGAATTAGAATGAGGGTGACCCATACATATTCTTAATGAGGACCTAAATAAGTCCCAAAACTCCTTGACACGCTTCTATGATCTTCATGAGTAGTGTTTAACACAAGGTCAACCAAAATCCATACAACACACATAAAACAATTAAGCACATGCATCCTTAACACGGTCCAATATTTCCAAACAAAAAAATTCACTTGAAAACAACCTTATCAACTTATTCTCAGAACTATAAGTCATGAAACCAAAATTCAGAGAAATCCAGAGCAATCACATTTCTCCCAGACCACAACCAATTACACCAAAATGCACAGTTCACATACTGGTGAAAATATCTCTTTGTACGATGATCTAGAAGCTCAAATTCTGGATATAGAAACTACCAACAGTCATGAATAATACCTTAGATCCACACAAGCATAGCAACAATACAAAGCACATCCCAAAGCATACACTAAATACTTGCATGACACTGTTTTCCCTATATATCAAATTTTCTCAAAAGCACTTGGAACCCAAGTACTAGAGACATCATTGTAGCACATTAATTCATTCTAACACACCTCCAGACATAGCAACATAATAATAAATCCATATACTCAACATCAGAACTATACATGTACAACCTACAAACCTTCTTTATTATAATTTTCTCAATATCCTCAACATATACAATCACTAACCAATTTCCATGACATCAATGACAACAATAACAACAATAACCAGTTGACATCAATGAAAACAACTTCATACTTGCAACATGTTATCTTTTGTGTCTCTTGGAAATATTTGAGGCTTTGAGAATGTGTATATACAAAAGGTGTTAGTAATTCCTAGTTATTTTCTAAATACAAAGACTTTATATCCTTGTAAGCCTGCTGCAAATGATATACAAGAGGTGGCATTAATTGCATTTCATAAACTTGAAGTCCTCTGTGATTTAGTACTAGACCGCCTCTATTCAATTTTCGTGCTTTATGGCTTTAAAGTAAACTTCATTAATGCAAGAGATTTTATGTGTACAGAAGGTCTTTCAAGATGACTATAACTTACTATACTATATATTTCAAGATCTCTTTCCAATATTTTCACAAACATGTCTCTTCTCTTCCTTCTAGCAATGCATCTCTCTGATATACAAGAGATATATTGAAACAATTATCCAAGTCATTGTTTTGGTCATACATGTCCATTCCACCCAAAAGAAGAGTTGTTTCAAGCATCAAGATTTGTTGAGTAAGACATCCAATGTGATTTCTTCTCTATATCAGGTTTTTCATCATTTTTCATCTTTAGAAGATTCTTTATTCTCTACTTGTTAGATTCAAACACAATAATATCTTCAAAAAGAGATTCTTATCATCAATAGGAAAGACATTCTCCTCATAATCAGTCATTTCTTCTTTAGAAGGAATAGCGGAATATCCACAAATTGTCATCACTGACATAGTGATCCCTTGTTTTTGAGCTCTAATCATTGTGAAACTTTATTTTCATGAATACATCTTCTAGCTAAGGAATATCTTCAATATGGTTATCAAAATTTAATACAGAGACACCAAATTCCCCAAAGTATAATATTTTAAATGAGCTCAACCTTTCAAATCTAGCAAAACTAGTTGATAATAGTCTTCCATAAAAATCAAAAAAACTTGAGACTATGACAATGATAATATGTTGTTGCAGTCTCCATAATGTTGAAGAAGGGATTTGGCCTTTTCAAGTGCTAGATGAAATGCACATAAGGCATGAATTCCTAAATTACACCTTGTACAAGCTACTTCTATGGTAGGAAATATTTGCATCATTTCACCAACAAGTCTAGAAAGTTGCCTACATATTCTTCCATGTAGCTTTGCATCATTAGCAGTTGAGACAAATTGTTCTATAGTTGCTTCTACCCAAATCCCTTAGGTTTTTGTGTACTACTAATCCCTTTATTTGGAAACCATTAAGTTGTGAACTAGATGCACTTAAGGTTGCAAGAAAAATACATAACACAACAGGTATAATTTTTTCAACAAAAAATTTTAGTTGAAGAGCTCCTATAGCAAGTAAATTTGAACTAACCCTCAATTCCTAGTTCATATTTGCATAATCCTGCTCACATACAAGGACTGTTATTCCTTTGATATTAAAGTTTCAAAAATACTATAAAATATGTGCCAGAGTACCACACCCTTGTCTAATTTCTTGTTCTCCCTTAATTGTAGACATTATGGGCTTCACACTATCATTGTCATTTCCATTAACCTCAATAATGTATGCTCAATGTATTACAAATCCACTTTTATGACACTGTTGCTTCTTTTTTCTAAGTTGACCTTGCTTTACTATATTTTTGTTTTTATTTTGTAACCAAATGTTGGATCTCTCTCAAAAAAAATTGTTTCCTTTGCCATAGTCCTTTCAAACCTTAATAATCATAAAAGAATATACCTATTAACAAATTAGAACTACCAAATGAAGATGTTACAATTGCACTTATGGTTTATGCATCTAAGAAGACTTGGAGAGCTCCATGATCAAACCAAGGTCCACCCAACATATTACTCTTATTACAATATTTTTATGAAGGATGAAGTTCTTACTTACAAAGAAAAAATCCAATAGCACCTTCCCTTTTGAACATCCCATGCAAACCTTATATAGTGGCTCATAACTGTTCCCTTTGAAAGTAACTACTCTATCAACACTTCATCTATTTTTCTTAGCTACTCTTATCTTCTCTATTGCTCATATAACTGTCATCTAAGGGCTTTCCATTTACATTAGTAGTATCCATGTCTGATACATGTGTTTCTCTTTAGTATGCTTGAGTATTGAGCTTTTATTAGCGTGGTTGATGAGAAATAAGACTCAAATTTAAAAAAAGAGAACTTAACTAAATGGATACAAACATTATATTACAATAGTATTTGAGAAAACTAATGCATTGGACTTAAAGGGATACTAATAGTTGTCTTACATACCTCGCACCTACATTTGATGAATACCTTCATGCATGCATCCTTTTGCTTGACTAAGTCTCTGTGATCCAAAGGTGAAGGTCTGCAACATGGGAAAAAAAACTCCTATCTCCATGCATAATGCTATATTTCTCTCCTCCAAATTACATGGGCCTTCAACTAGAATAACCTATTGCAAGTATTTTTTAGATGTTGTCACTGATGTTAACAGGATGGATGTTGCTAATGATATTGTACTTATTAACAATAGAGTGGTATTATGTGGATATTTGCATATTTTTCAATCATGATGTTGGTTACATAGTATTATTTGTGATGTTGGATATCATGAGTTGCTACAATAGTTGTTCTATATTTCTTGTTACTCATTAATAAGTTTGTAATGTTGTGATGTTATATTCATTGTCTATCGATGCAAAATGTATAGAAGAATCGAAGTGCACACAATCTACTGAGAGGGGGGTGAATCAGTAGATCCAAACAATCATAACAATTCTAGAAACCTTCACAATTGCTTATAGATTTTCAACATGAAGAGCATTGAACCATACAAGCTAGTAAGTTTAGCAATTAAAGAACAACATAAGATAACACATAACACTAGATTTTTACGTGGAAACCCAGAGTGGGAAAAAACATGGAGAGAAGCTCACATAAGAAAAAATATAATAAGAGAATTTTACAATATGAAGTAGGCACCAACCTACCATATACACCAATCCCCAAAAGATTCACTAGGAACCAACCTACAAGAGACACCAATCCCCATTGGAACAAAGACACCAATCCTTGTCGGAACAATACACCAAGTAGAACACTAATTCTACCGAAACATAAATAATGGTGGATTTGAAATATGATACCGGTAGACACTTTGATACTGGATCACTATCTTTTCTTAACGCTTATGCTATGAAACAACTATGCATCCCACTAATTTCACTATAATCGTAAAATACATTCATACATACATGGATGTACTTCGTTTCTTTGAGTTTTTTTCATTACAATGCATTTGAACATTTGAAATATATACATGAAACTACATTAACACTCTTCTATGTCGATCAAGGATCTGCACCAACCTAGACAACATAAGATGGACCTAAATTCAAATTACATGAAATATGTAATACAATGGTCCAAACTTGCCACCAAAAACACTTGATGCCTTGTGCCACCAAGAATAGGTCATATCCTCACTCCACACACTTGATATGAATTTCGCACACTTGTAGCCATTACTACACATGCCTCAAACTTAGAATAGCTTGATGAATCTTCTGACACTTCAAACTCCTTGCACATTGATTTGCACCACTAGAAACTTAGGAAACTGATAGAAATAGTATAGGCATACTCTCCTTCCAAACCATAGAGCTACAACACATTTCTGAAAGAAATACCACCCATATTAATTAATATTTTAATCCAAAATATGTCCCTCCAAACCACCACACTCATTTTTTACTACATACATGACATGGTATAATAAATACATGAACTATCAGAAGGTAGTCATGCCACAATAAAACTTGCTTCATGATACCTAAATAGATTAGACAGTCTACACACTGTCAAACAACACACTACCGAAACCTTCAGAATGTTGTTAATACTTGTACTCCTATAATATTTCCTCATCTTGACAACGTTCACATATGACATGCTTGACATCCTTTGATAACCACTTTTAGCAATAATGACCTACTAAAATCAATTTGACATCAATGACAACCTATGCTCAATAATCTCCCCATTTGTCATTGATGACAAATAGAAAAATGTTGGGACCACCAAAACACACCCCAGAACAATAGAAAGAATAAGTTTGAATGATTCATTTTCTATCCCATTTACTCCTCTTGTGAAAGATATGGCATTGAAAGATGGAAAGAAAAGATACTCATTCTTTCTAATAAATTCAACGTTCACCTTCTCTATAATTTAGCATTTCCTCAATTCATCTCTTTGTCCCCCTATGATAGATATATTATTTCTAAGCAATTAAATATTTTGAGCTCACTTTCTCCCCCTGTAAAATCAATGGAAAAGGATCAGCATGTTGAACACTCGAAATACTAAGAGGGGGGTGAATCAGTAATCCATTAAACCATCCAATCATTAACCATCCAAATAGCAAATCATACTTAACTAAAATAATAAATGAAAGCATGAAACACTCATAACACACATAACACATGAACACTAATATTTTTGTGTATAAACCCAAAAGGGGAAAAACTATAGTGAGGATTAACTCACAATATGGTATAACCGATTATAAGATATTATAGCAAGGCTCACTACTAGGTGGACTCACTGTCCAAGTGAACTCACTATTCACAAAGAAAAGAAAGATAGAAAGAAGTGGATTCATATCCAAGATCTAAACTGATACAAAGTGGATCTAACATATGTTGGATTTAGTTGCTTTGAAGCTCATAACACTGAATTAATATAATTCATCCAACTCAAATTACAAATCTCTGCTCTACTTTACATTCAGACAACTTATTTGATCAACTCTGTAAAATTTTGCATCACTGCTTATATTCAGATCATGCACACATATAAAATTCAATCTCCACAAACTCAAAACAACCTTGTATATATACCAAAATCCCTCACAAACATCAATTAGGTCGAACTAATTAGATGTATCCCTAAAACATAAAAAATGTGCCTTGTCGACACCCAATTCAAATCAAAATTCCTTCATTCCCAAAAACATGTAATATAGGTTGGCATGGACCTATAATAGCTCCCTCTTATATTCACATAACACATTTAATCTTCACAACTCTTTTCATACCTTAGGTCAGTCAGGCATAGAACCTACAAGAAAAAATGCTCCAATTGATCATCACCATAGGAAACGTGGACCTCAAAATATCATGCCAACTAGAAAAAAACATTGCATTGACACCTATTAAAATTCTCCCAAAACTGCAAAGTCTAACTCAAATCCGTGAAGGAGTGTGGACCAACTAAGTCATATCCATTTCACAAAAAACTGTCAAATCCTTATATGTTGATCTTTTGTTACTTACTTGTATCTTGCAAACCACTAATTCAAATGAAGTGAAATTCTAAATGGAGGTACTACTAATATCCTTAAACAACATATTAGAATTGTGGAAGTAAATCTATAAGGGTGAACAAATGCAAACCACATTACCAGAGGCCTCTGTGTATTGAAACTATAAGTGTAGATACTTAGCAAAAATAATTGACTATTCCTATGTGTGGATCAAACCCTTTTGCGAAATAACTCTACAATCAACCTTAGCACATTGTATATATCCATCATGTAGTGTTGACATCAATGACAACCTTATTCATTCTTTCAACAATCTCCCCCTTTGTCATTGATGACAACATGTGCCAAAACAAAACTTCTCTCCAAGTATATCTCCTCAAATATCTCTTCCCCTTTGACATCAAGGGCAAAGGGTGTATTGGTATTAACATTTTTTATGCTCCCCCTTAAACATATATACAAATTGAAATAGTTGAAGTGACTAAAATGAAAGAATTAGCTCCCCCTTAATTAAAAACTCCTAATACATCTACATATTTATAAAATAATCTTCAAACTTGAAAAAATGAAGCATGCATAAAGATAGAAATAGTCAACCCAAAGATGTTGACTAGTGAAGCTTCTGAAGAATAGCTTGCCAAGTAGATTTACCTTCTTCCCAACTCTGCTTCATTGTTGCAAGCATCCTATGTAGAGACTCAAACTCTACCAATGTGTCTTCTCCTTTTTCCATAGTATCAGGGGTAATATTTAAATTTGAAATTTTAATAGTACTAGTAAGGGCACTTGAGATAGGTATATGCTTTTTTTTAGCAATTCCCTTAGCTTCCCAATCTGCTTGATAATATCTTCCTTTTGGATCTGCAAGGTGAAGAATTTGTCATGCAAGTCTACAATAGCAGTCTAGGTATGATCATCTCTATCTAGTGTCAGATCATAGGCACTTGATGCATGAATAGTCTGGGACTCAATTGAGTTCATTTCATATTTTATGCCTTGTGTGGCATCTAGCCACTTCATACAATAAAAAAAATAAAAAATTGCCTCTTCTTCACAATCCTATACTTCCTTCAAACATTCTTCAACATTGGTATGTGAAGATGCACATTTCTCTATAATTTCCATCAACTTATTCTCTGCAAGCCTCATTTCAACCTCTGTTTCTACTTCTCCCTTCAATCTGGAGGAATATTCCTTAAAGGAATCAATTAGTAATTTTAAATTTTCCATAGTAGACAAAGATGTATCAATATTACTTCCTGATGTGATCTATGGTGTGATCTCCTACAATTTCTTGATGGCTTCATCCATCAATTCACCACTTCTTTGGTGAGTCTCAATAATTTATTTTCTATTTGATGCATGAAACACATCACCTAGCTACAACTTATGAATGGGAGATATCTTATTCAGATCTACACTACCCTACTACATGGTCAACTACAAAAATTGAGAAGAGACAACTGATTGGATTCCTACTTGCTTAGACAATGAGCCATTTAGAGGATTACTGGATGAGGATTCACCAGAAGGCTTAGGTAACTCCTCAAATTTATCTGCTTCTTCATTCTTTCTAATATTAGTGTCCTCTTCTCCCTTTTCCTTTTCTTCTTCATCGAAGGCTTTATCTTTATCTTTGTCTTCATCTTTCTCTTTACCTCCTTTATCCTTTTCTTTCTCTCCTTTCTCACTATTTTCTTTTTTGTCTTCTTCTCCTTCCTTTTCACCATCATTCTCTCTTTCCTTATTCTCTTCATTTACTTCCCTTTGTTCATTATTTGCATCATGCCTTTCACCTTCATCGGTGCTTTGTTTTGCATCTACTGGAGGAACATATGTCTCCAGGTTGCCTTGATTTACATTATCATGTGTTACCAAAGGAATAAGAATGTCATCCTTTGTGGTTTCCTCTCTAGCCCCCATTTCTCCTTCAACAACAATCTCATCTTCAATGTCTGGAGGAGTATTGTCTCAATTTTCTTCTGCATCAACAACTCCAATATTTTCTACATGCTCTTTTTGAGCTTCAGTTATCAGATTTTGATATTTTTTGGTAGAGGAAATGGGAATCATGCCATACTTTTGAGCTATATTAGTAATCTTTTCCTTTTTTTTTCTTCTACATTTTCTCAAATTTATCTTGTTCTCTTCCCATGATAATTGTGACCCTTTGTTTTGTTCTGAATTATTTACTATATACTTGGGCCAATGTGGCCTTGTCAACATCAAATAGGGAGAATCCAAATTTATCCATAGCATCTAATCTAATCTTCTCTTCCTTTTCAATTGCCTCTTTTCTCCTATCCATTAGAATGCTCCACACATCATGTGGAATCTTCTTGATTTTCTCCATATCTGCTTCAATGGTGATAATATATTTGATGATTGCTTCTATTATGGTGGCTCTTCTCACCTCATTTTCCTTTTTTGATAAGTTTTTTGTCTCTTTCAACATTTCATGGTGCAAAATACCTTTGAATAATGTGTCCAACGTCATTAGACTCTGAGGTCTCTCCAGATTTGTCTTCTTTTTCTTCTCTGGTTCAACTATTTATGTATTCTTTTTCTTCTTTTATTTCATCTCTTCTTCATCAGAGGTATGAAAAATATCTATTCTCTATTTATTTGTCCCAGAACTCCTTCTTCTCAGAATCAATGGAGGACCTTCATCCTCTTCTTCTTCCTTAGAAAGTACACTCATTTTTTTCTCTCTTACATCTTTTTATTTTCTTTTATTTGATGTAGTGGCAATAGAAGGTGTTGTCGAAGTAGTTTTCTCTTCTTAGGCCTTATGGCCTCCTTCACCTAAATTTCCTATATTACTAGAGCACTAATCTTTGTCCTCTTAGTTTTTCTTGTAGTAGAAACTAATCCAAAGGTTTGTTGAATACTAGGGGAAATGGTGGAAGCAATTGTTCCAAATATTCTAGGTCTGGTGGACCCACTAGTTGTGCTTGTTTCTCCCTCTACTCTTTCTCTTGTCTCATGTTATTTTTCTTCTATGAAGAAATTGCCCTTTAAATATTCATCCACCATGTTTTTCACCTTCTTCTTTATCTCAGGCTTCTTCAAATCCATATGCACTTCCATGGATTTCTCATCATATGTGACATATCTTTCTTGTGTAGTGCCTTTAGGACTCTTCAACAATATGTCAAAATAACCATTTACTTCATTCTCATTGGCCTCATATCCAAGTGGTAGAATCTAGACAGTTCTAGGTTCTATAACCTCAATAATACATTCATCTATTATTACCAAAAATGTGATATACCTTTCATATTTTCTACCATAGACTTAGGGATCCTCTCCCTTTCATGCATTCTCTTTTGAAATGTTGTAAAGAATGCAATAAGTGCTTCATCTTGAGCTTTCATATCACCAAGGCTATGTAGATATTCCAAAATTTGATGGGATACCAACCTGCTCTTATCCCATATGACATTGCTTCTTCTCAAAATCTCCTTTAGAAAGTAGAACAACAAAAAAACTACCAAAGATCCAAACTTGAAGGGGTATTTCTTCTCTTTAGTTTGCTTCAAGTTGTCAAAGATTTGTTTCCTAAGACACTTACACACATCATAGTCCTTTCCCTTTTCCACCATCTCATAGGCTACATGAATTGTTGTAGCTGACACATAATTCTCTTTGTTTGTGTATTATAACTTGTATCCTATGATCATTGTTGCATATCTCACTACAAGGTTCTTGATTGTTAGAATTGAAGATTCAATCCATAGCTCCCATGAAACACCTGCATTCAATTACCTATCATAATAGAGAAGATCAACAAGAAATATTTTTCTCAATAACCTAAGAATTCTATCGATGCAAATAACTTGGATGAATATTACAAATGAATGTGCAAGTTTTATAAAATCATTGCACAAGAAAACCCTACATGCGATTTGACAAGATAGTGACAAGTGTTCTAATCTCATACAATGAGATAACTTGTCCTAACTTTAGTCCAAATGAATAAAAGAATCAAAATAAAGATTAAAAAGAAACTCCTAAGTTTAGCTTAAGTGAACTAAAGTAAAAAAGCTTCTAATAATTAATTGGTGATCAATTAGTTATCAGATAATGATTTATTTACTCCAACACCCCCCCTTAATATCAACTTAGGGAGAAATTAAATAACTGATAAAGGAAGCTAAATGAATGTATAATGGGTCCTGGCTACAAGCCCCGATGAGGAACCCATGTACATATGCAATAAATGAGGTAGAGGAGGAAACCTAGTGGGATAAAAATCCCTACAATGAGATGACCTGCTACAAAGAAGCACTGGAAGAACACTATGGAGTAAAACTGGAATCTTGATTCTAACAACCAAGGAAAAATAATTTTTTTTACTACTTAAATCATATGAAAGTCACTGATTGACTCAAGGTGGAATCATGATAAAGAAACAACGGACCTAATTGCACAGAACACTAGAAAACTCGCAAACTAGCACAACCTTAGAATCTATGAAGCAATAGTAGATGAATAATTGATGTATAACTGAAATGAAGTGCAAAGATCCAAATTGCACCCTCCCAACTGTCAAAACACCCAAGTAATCTCCATAACACCCATTGGGCCAAAACTGAAATAACGATCAACCTGGGATAGATATAGAAAAAAGTGCATGAATGGCAATGTAGAGCTCCTCAATACCTTTCCAACTCTGTAAGAATCATGAAAATCATAGATCGTGGAAAAAATTTATGAGCTCGAGAGTCATAAATGAAGATTTAACTTTAGAAATCAATAAATACTACTAAACAACAAAATTTGATTAAAAAAACCAGCACCATTAAATAGTGCTTGAAACTAGCTTTTTAGCGATATCTCATTTGCTCAAATTTCAATACCGTATGCCCAAGTTATGCCAAAAAGAAAAAAATGCTCCTTTAAGGAAAACTAGGGTTAGGAGGGGGGCTAGGATGGGCCGTACGACTGCTGATGTCATGTTGATTTCAGCATTCCATTAGCTTAAATTTGATGGTTGGATGGCCATCACCAAAAAAAAATGTCCCCCTTGTCAGAAAAAATACAATTTGCCAAGAAAAATTCTAGTTTTTTGAGAAATTTTCGCATCTTTGGGAATCCGTATACTGATCAGAATATTCTTTTCCCATCTCAAAATATGTTGAAGAATCTATGGCACAGACTTTGGGCGGATTGGTTTTTAATGTCAAAATTAAAGATTTTACTGTTGGTTTTCGAAGTGCCCGCATTTTTTTCTATTAGACATTGAATGAGAGCTCAGATTAAGACGTTGTCAATTTGAAATAGGTCATCGGGGAGGGGAAGGTTTCTTTTGGTCAGCAATGGAGTGTCACTGGTTGTCCTTGTGGGCCACGCCACAAGGAATATACCTTGCAAGTCAGTGCAGGGTACAATTCCTTGCAAGCTTTTTAATAAAGCCTTTCTTTCTTTTTTTGAATTTTTTCCAAAGCTTTTTTTCTTTTTGATTTTTCAAAAAGCTAATAATAATTTTTTTTTTTATTACAATAAAGAATCTTTAAAAAACCTGATTTTTTTTTTAAGATCATGCCAAAGGGGTTGTATAGCAGCCGTACGACCTCTTAAGCAATTTTTTTTTGCCTCAGAAGCTCTCAATGGCCAAATAGGTGAATTTATAGTCAAAATTCATGTAAACGACCTCCTAAACACAATGGTGAGATCAAATTTTCTCCAAGATGCACCAAAAAAACTCAAGGCTAGATCTCTTCAAAAATTGAATAGGGAGTTGCAAATCTGGGCTTTGATACCATGCTAGAATTGAAGATTCAATCTGCAGCTCCTATGAAACATTTGCATGCAATTACCTATCACAATAGAGAAGATCAACAAGCAATATTGTGCTCAATAACTTGAAAATTCTATTGATGCAAATAACCTGGATGAATATTACAAATGAATGTGCAAGCTTTTTAAAATCATTGCACAAGGAAACCCTATGTGCGGTTTGACAAGACAGTGACAAGTGTTCTAATCTCATGCAATGAGACAAATTTTCCTAACTTTAGTCCAAACTAATAAAAGAATCAAACTAAAGATTAAAAATCAACTCCTAAGTTTAGCTTAAGTGAACTAAAGTAAAAAATCCTCTAATAATTAATTGATGATTAATTAATTATTAGATAATGACTTATTTACTCCAACATGGATAATGTTCATAGTGAGATATATTTGATCAAATGTGGCACTAGTCAACTCCATTACATCCTTGTTCTACACATATTTCAACACCAGTACAGGTCCAATTTCACATAGTCCAGTAACCTCCCTTATAACTTCCTTGGATATCAAACTAGGCATGTCAGTTCATATGATTTTTTCATGTACTCTTCTCAATTCCATTCTTACAAACTTAGTTTCATCATCATAAATGAATCATGGAAACCATTGCCAAATGTCCAATTTCTTCTTCACTAGGTTTTCATACTCTAGCTAAATTTTGTAATCATCTCCTATCAATTGATTTGTCCACAGGTCTATAAATCTTGTGTGGTTATAATCTTCCATTTTCCCATGGACGTATGCCCTAGTGTCCTTTGTAGGCAAAAATCTATATGGATGCTTGAAAAATCTTTGAGTGGGTCATTCTCAAACACTTTCATGGGGCATTTCTTGAATTTCAGTCATGGTTTCTCACTCACATTCACTACTATAGGTGTAGCCATTTCTATTGAATTCAAATTCTTTGAAAAAAAAATTCTATTTCAAATTTGGACAATGGTAAAT
Organism: Sequoiadendron giganteum; assembly: GCA_007115665.2. Classification (NCBI taxonomy): domain Eukaryota; kingdom Viridiplantae; phylum Streptophyta; class Pinopsida; order Cupressales; family Cupressaceae; genus Sequoiadendron; species Sequoiadendron giganteum. Next base: position 62,939,634 of record CM021102.1, read on the forward strand.
ACCTTTTTCATGCTCAACCAAAATTAGGGTTTGGATGCTCTATTTCACAAATCGCCTTTGAACTCTTGAATTTGCTTCAACTCCCTCTGCTTGCTCCAAATGCATAAATGTGAATTAAATTGACTAAGTTTAGGTACATATAACCCTTCGATTGTACTCTAATTCGTAGTCAATGTGCAAAATAATAAAGCTGGTAAAACCCTTCTTTGTACAACAATAAACCCTAAATCGCTCTGGAAATCTCTGCTTTTGCATATTTTCTTTCAGTGTCTTCTCTAAAAGGTTAAAATTATTCATCTCTGTCACATCTTCGTGCCAAGCCATGGCACCTTATATAGGTCGGGGGTCATTTGATTATCTATTATTCCTCCCCCTGAGACAATGCCTAGGTTCAATTCACGAAGGAAACATCTGCACTAGAGGGTGGTACAGATTCATTTATAGTTTTTGATTCTTCCTTGTTCTCAGTCTCCTCTTTCTTTCTTTATATTTTTTCCATTTCCTCCTTTACTTCAACTGGGTCAAAATTTTTAGCTGGTTCATTCCTTTTTACCTAATTATCCTTCCTTGTATTAATGCTTCTACAAAATTTAGCAATATGTCTAGGTCTATTGCAATTGTGGCATACAACATTATTTTGAACAACATGAACCTTCCACTCATTCTAGATCTACATTGATTATCCTTATGTCCAAATCTATATCATGTATAACAATAACTATTGAAAGGTTGAATCATTCTACCATTGTTATATGCATTCATCATTTGACTTTTGCATTCATTTTCTTTATTTCCAAAATTTTTGTATGTAAAGCATTGACCAATAAAGGATGGGACATTCAGATTCATTTTTCATCTACATTCCATTGTTCTATGTCCAAATTTATTACAAGAATAACAAATACTATTTGAAATATGGGTGCCTTTGATCATTTGGTTGTTTGATAGGGGGGATTCTAGAATTTTTCCTTTGGTTTTGAATCTTTCCATTGTTCTTATTGTCTTTAGTCTTCTCTGGTTCATTGATCTTCTTTGCATTAGGTTTTTGATCTGCTCTTGAGATTTCTCCTTTTTCAAGTCCCAAACCACCTTTGTCTTTAGATGCTTTCTTACCTACAATTATCTCATCAAGCACTATAGAACTTGTCTTTAATTTGTCTTCATGACTTCTTTCTTTCTCTAGATTTGATCTCAGATGTACTACTTCTTGTTCAAGCCTTGTGCATTCATCAGTTTAGCTTTTCATCATTACATTCAAACATTCCTCAATTTTTTTTCTTCCACTTACACTTTAAATCCGGTGATGTTCTCATTTACTTGTTTTGATTGTTCATTGACCTCCTTATTCCTTTCTCTAAAATTCCTAATTTTCTCTCTCAAATTTCTGATGTAGTCATTTGCTTCTTTAATATTTTCCTTCAAATATTTGTTTTCATATTCAATTTTTTCAAGATATTCAAGAGAAACTTTAAGTTCTCCATCTTTTTCAAGCATGAAATCTTTTGTGTACCCAATAAGAAAAATATTTTTCAAAGGAATATGAAACTTTCTATCAGCCATGTCTTCAATCTCCAAGATCTTCGCAAAGCGGTCAAGCTTCTTCCAAGGAACTAAGCTCCGATACCACTTTTTGAACACTCAAAATACTAAGAGGGGGGGTGAATCAATATTCCATAAAACCATCCAATTACCAAAGCATACTTAACCACAATAGTAAATGAAAGCATGAAATACCCAAACCACACATAATAGATGAACACCAATATTTTTACGTGGAAAACCCAATAGGGGGAAAACCATGGTGAGGATTAGGTCACAATATGTTATAACCAGTTATAAGATTTTACAGAAAGGCTCACTGTCAGGTGGACTCACTATCCAAGTGAATCTATTATTCACAGAGAAAAGAAAGATAAAAAGAAGTGGCTTTACATCCAAGATTTGAATTGATATAAAGTGCAAAAAAAATATGTTGGATTCAATTCCTTTAAAGCTCAAAAAATTGACTTAATAAACTTCATCCAACTTAGATTACAAATATTTTCTCTACTTTACATTCACTCAACTCTAAAAATTTTTGCATCACTGCTTGTATTCAAATCAAGTACACATATAAAACTCAATCTCCACAAACTCAAAATAACCTTGTATATATACCAAACTCCTTTGCAAACATCAAGTAGGTTGACCTAATTAGATGTAGCCCTAAAACATACAAAATGTGCCTTGTTGGTACCCAATTCAAATCAAAATGCCTTCACGCCCAAAAAAAATTTAATATAGGTTGGCATGGACCTATAATAGCTCCCTCTTAGATTCACATCACATATTTAATCTCCACAACTATTTTTGTGCCTTAGGTTGTCTAGGTATAAGACCTAAAAGAAAAATGCTCCAATTGATCATCACCATAGGACATGTGGACCTCAAAATATCATGCCAACTGGAAAACAAAATGCATTGACACCTGTTAACATTCTCCCAAAACTCTAAGTTCTAACTCAAATCTATAGAGGAGTACAAACCAGCTAAGTCATATCCATTTCATAGAAAATTGTTAAACCCTTATATTTTGATCTTTTGTTACTTGTATCTTGCAAACCACTTATCCAAATCAAGTTAAATTTTGAATGGAGGTACTACTAACATGCTTAAACAACATATTAGAATTGAAAAATTAAATATGTAAGGGCGAACAAATGTGGACCAAATTATCAAAGGGCTCTGTGTATTGAAATTGACAGTGTAGATACTTAGCAAAATACTTGAATGTTCTTATATGTGAATCAAACCCTCTTGAAAAATAACTCATCTATAATCAACCTTAACACAATGTAGATATCCATCATGTAGTGTTGACCTCAATTAAAACTCGTTAATGATAACCTTCTTCATTCTTTCAACAAAAGATGCTCACTTTCTCCACCTAACTAGTATACTACAACATCTGAAAATGTGTTCCTGGATAGACTCCCTTTGAGTCCATACACCACAACTTCTAAATAAGATTTTGCAAGAGCACCAACCATTTTTGTGGTAGGGAGGCCAAGATCCCCCTCACCCTATACTTTCCTCTTGAATCAAGAGGAGGGAGTAACAAATCCCAACTTCTATCGAAGAAACTCAAATGTCTCCTTAGGAAGTGGCTTCATGAATATGTCTATAACTTATTCCTTTGTATCCATTTATTCCAACTTAACTTCTTTCTCTACAAACTTCTCTCTCAAGAAATGATATTTGATTGCAATGTGTTTTTTTCTTGAGTGCATCACCAGATTCTTTGAAATTTTTATTGCACTTGTGTTATCACAAAGAATAGTGATAGGATCTTCAAACTCAACCTTCATCTCATTCAAGTTTTGCTTCATAAAAAGCACTTGAGTGCAACATGATGTTGCAGTAATGTATTATTCTTTTGTTGTAGATAAAGAAATTGATTCTTGCTTCTTACTCAACCAAGATACCAAACTATCTCCAAGGAAGAATGCATTGCCACTTGTGCTCTTTCTGTCATCTATAGACCCTACCCAATCTACATTGTGTATGCTGTAAGAGTGAAAATTTCACTCTTTGGATACTAAAGACAAAATTCTTTATTAGCCTTCAAATACTTGAAAATTATCTTCATCGCCATCACATGAGTCTCTTTAAGTGCTACCTAAAATATAGCAACCATTCCAACTATCTACATAATATATGGGATGGATGTTGTCACATACAAAAAACTACCAATTATAGACCAATACAATGCTTGATCTACTAGAGAAAACTCATCATCCTTGCTCAACTTACACCCGGTAAGTTCCATAGGTGTTGCAACAGGTTTGAAATCTTCTATACCAAACTTTGCTAACATCTCCTTTAGGTATTTGTGCTATGAGATAAAAATCCCTTTATCTTATTGAACAATCTACAATCCCAAGAAGAAAGACAATTCTCCTAACATAGACATCTCAAACTCATTTTATATATCCTTCTAATTTTTTTTGTATATTTCATCACTACTTCCTCCAAAATTCATGTCATCAACATAGACCACAACTATCAACATTTGTTATCCTTCTATTTTTATGTAGAAATTGTTGTCCACACAACCTCTCTAGAATACTTGTTGCTGCAACTATCCATCCAACCTTGCATACCAATCTCTAGGAGCTTTCTTGAGTTAATACAAAGCCTTCTTCAATTTGAAAACATAATCCAGATTGTTGGTGCATTGAAATCCTTCTGGTTGTTCAATGTAAACTTCTTCTTCAAGTTGTCCATTTAAGAATGTTGACTTCACATCCATTTGATACATATTGAAATTATTGATAGATGAGAGAGCTAAAAACATCTTGATTTCCTCTAGTCTAGCCACCAGAGCAAATGTCTCCTCAAAATATATACCTTCAACTTGAGATAACCTTTACACACAAGTTTTTCTTTGTTTCAGATCAATTCACCTTCTTCATTTATCTTATTTTTGAATACCCTCTTGGTTCCAATCACATTTTCATCCTTAGGCCTTGGGAAATGTTCCAAAGTTTCATTCTTCATGATTTGATTTAGTTCCTCTTCCATAGCACCTATCCATCCTTTTTCATTGCTTCCTTCTTTATGTGTATTAGGTTCTATCTTTGATTTTAAAACAAAATGTACCTATTATTTTTTTATCTTTCCAAACTATTTTGGGTTAGAACCCCACTACCCTTGTCACCAATACTCTGATCTACAGAATGACTTTTTTTTAACCTACTTAGCTAGAGTCTTTAAAATAAACTCTTTTGGTTCTTCAATGTTGCTATGAACATATTCCTCTCCCTCTTCAACTTCTAGAATAGTAGTACTCTAAATAGTTTCATCAATATTTACATTTGTACATTCAATTATCCTCTTCAATGTTTTGTTATAACATTTGTAAGCTTTGCTCCTTAAAGAGTAACCAAGAAAAATACACAAATTCTCCTCATCTCTCTTGATGTAGCACTTTCTTCCAAAAATTTTGAGGTTCCTTATTGATGTTGATCTTCCTTTCCATAACTCATATGGAGTCTTCTCTATCTTGTGCCTAATCTAACTCTGTTCAAAATGTACACAACTATCTATGTAGCATCTCTCTAGTACATATCTTTTCCTAACATAATATAGTCCTTTCCATTTATTGTATAGTTTGGTTCCTTCTTTCAATAACTCAATTTTTGTGTGATGTTCTACGGGGAAAAAATACCTCCAAATTCCATGCTCTTCATAAAATCTCTCATATTTTTCAACTGTGAATTCTCCACCTCTATATGATCTTAGAACTTTGATTCTTCTTCTAGTTTCATTCTCCACCATAACCTTAAATCCTTTGAACTTATCAAAAGCTTATGACTTCTCTTTTAGATATGTAATCCAAGTCATCCTAGTATAATCATCAATAAACATCATGAAATACCTCTCTCCTTGTGGACTCTTAGTCCTCATTGGTCTACACATATTTGTATGTAACAAATCCAATGGGTTTGATATGGAATACTCCTTAGCTAGATATGTGTTCTTTGTCTTATTTCCTTTCATGACATGGATTGCAACTGACTAATTGAGGTTTCTTGATTCTTGGCATATCTCGGACTAACCCTTTTGAAATAACCTTGACAATATAATCAAAATTCATATTTCCTAACCTTATGTGCGAAAGCCAACTTTCATCCTTCTACATAGTGAGACATCTCTTTCTATTTAACTCACTGAGGTGATGAATATCACTGTTTGCCTTGCTTCCTTCCATAATCAATTCACCGATACTTCATTTTTGATTTCACAACCATCAGCACTAAAGGATAACTAATATCCCTTATCACACATCTGACTAACACTAAGAAATTATTTTTTAAGCCTTCAAAATACAAAACATCATGTGTCTTTTCTTACCACCATCAAGACTTAAAGTACCATTACCTGATATTTTAGCAATAGAATTATTTCCAGGGGTAAATTAACCACCTTAAAATTCCTTGAAATTCATGAACTTACTTTTATCTCCAGCCATGTGACTAGAGAAATTGTTGTCAACAGTCCATAGATTATTCCTCACCTTCTGAGCATGTAATGTTGTTTGATCAATCAAAGGCTTCTCAAAATTATTCTCTTCTAGAACCTTCTTCTAGGCTTTCTACAGATCACTCTTTCCTTTCTTTGGTAAAGGGGAACTCACAAAATTACTTTTGCAGTTCCTTACAATATGTCCAAAGTTGTTGCACTTGAAATAAAAAACATTGAAATTGAGAAGAGGTGCAAATACATTATTACTGAAAAAATTATTTCTTCTTATTAGAAATATTCTACAATCCATAACCTTATTTCCATATTCATTAAAATTAAAACAATAACTAGAATAAGAAAAACTTGACCTAGTATCATATCCTTGTCCATTGAATCTCCTCCTTTTGTTCTACACTTGAATAAATCCATTATTTTGAGTTATGATTCCATTAATTGTTGATGTCCTCTATGATTTTGAACTTTCATAACCTATCACCTCTAGAATTTTGTTAACACTTTTATTTGACTATTTTGTCACCTTTTTCTTTTGATCATCAAATCCAACTCTGATTTTGGCATGGGAAACTTTTTGACCTTCTAATATCTGATCTAGGGTTTCAATACTTTTACTTAACTTCAACTACACCCATTGATTTGGATTCTCAAGATATTTTCTAGTTTCAACAATCTCTACCTCAAGCTTTCACAATCTTTGTCTCTTGATATTAATTTATTTGTCAGAACCTCTTCAACTCTCTTGGCCTCTTTTGCTTGAGTCTTCAAATCAACAATCTTCAAATATTTTTCTATTTTATCTTTGGCTCTTACTTCTATAATTATGATATTTAGCTTCTTGATCTCTCTTCTAATCCATAAAAAATTATCCATAGGGCAATCCCACAAAGCTGGTTTACAATTTTTGAGAGGAATTGATTTTTGCTAAAATCATATATTTTTAGAAAATATAATGATTTAAGCCTTAAAATTTTCCATTTTAAGGATTCCAATTGAAGAGGATTTGATCAAACCCCCTTGGATAGAACCTCGCTAGTTTTAAACCATACCTATAAATGAGTCTCCTTTACACCTATCAAAATGCTGATAAAAAATCACTTTTGATTTAACTTTTGGGGGATCAAATGAATTCATTTAAAATTTATTTCAAATGATTATCGTATTTCTCAGAACGAGCTATCCAATGAATATAATTTTAATATGTTTTGATTTTATTATGTATTTGTTTTTTTAGTTTTATTAAAAATAGGTTTTTATCAAAAATGAAGGTCTTTGTTCTGCACATGTGGAAAAATAGAAGATTATCAATTTTTTTTTTGAAAACTATGATTGCGCCAGATATTTAAGTCCTTGATCCAACAAAAAGAATAAAATTGAATTTTGATATATACAAAAAAAATTATGCGTTATATGGTTGCGCTATGTCTGAATTGTAATTGGTTTGACTTTGAAACTTGATTAAAGAAAAAATATTCAATAAATAACTATCTAACCAAGTGGAAGCACTAGATATCGGAGTTAAAAATCTCAATTCTAAAGAATAAAAAAATTTATCCTTCATGGAAAAAAAATTATGCATTATATGGTGTGCGTCACTTTTTTAAAATGTTGTTTTCTGAAAAAACCAGTTTTCGTGGGAGATGGATAAATAAGTGCAATCTGATTCCAAAATTTTTGAAACAAATATTTTTAGAATCTATATACAAAATGTGACAATACTCTATTTTGAATCATCTTCAAATTCCTCACGTTTTAGCCACTATAGGTGCCCAAATGTGAAGATTTACTTAAAAATAATAATTTCAGTGTCCAGTTTGGCCAAAAATTGTAAACCACTATTGTGGGATCACCCCATAAGATCTGCCTCTTCTTCTCCTTTTTCTCCAAAACTCATTTCAGCATCACCATCAATAGTTTCAAAAGCCATGAATACAAATTTTACATTTTCATGACTAGATGCATCTTCATATTCTTCTTCTGTAGAATATTCTTCTTCTTCTTCATTAATATAGAAACTTTTATGCTTTATGTGTCCTTTGGATCTTCTCTGAAAATAATTATTCCATTCTTTTATTCAACATTTTTAGTATTATTATGGGGACACAACCATAAAATATCCAACTTCTCCACAATTGAAACACTTGAAAGGTAATTTACCTTTATACTTACCGAAACCTCTTTATAGCTTTCTAACAAAATTCACTTCTTTCAGATCTGATCCATAATTAGAATCTTGATCACCTTGCTTCAGATATACTCTAAAAACAACTTTTTTTCTTATATAATATTCACTTTCAAATCTCATCTTAAATGTAGTTAATGTTCCATGTAATTCAATCAAATTTAAAGTATTCACATCTTTAGCTTCTTTAATAGAATTTTTTTTGGATCAAAACTTCTAAGTAAGGATATGAATACCTTCTTCAAAACAATCTTCTCATCCAAGGTTACACCAAGACCTTGAATATGATTAATAAAAATTATCAACCTAGATCATGAATGTAGCAATGTTCTCATCTTCTTTCATCCTTAGACCTTTAAACTGAGGTATGTAAGTCTACAACCTGGCTTCTTTGAATTTATCATCACCTTCATATTATAGTTTCCAATTTTTCCCATATTTCCTTTGTTGTTCTATAATCCATCACTTTTGAAAACTTAGTGTTAGTCAAATCACATAAAAGAGCATTCATAGCCTTAGCAATGATTTCATAAGCCCTATTTCCAATTTGGTCCCTAGGAGGGTTTTTAGGGATTTTATAACCTTGTACAACTCTATTCCAAATATCTATTCCTATAGCCATCAAATATGACTCCATCCTAACTTTCCAAAAGGAAAAGTTAGATCCATTAAAAAATAGTACTTTGTTTCCAGAAGAACTATCTAGTGTCATCCTAGATCTACCTTAAGCTATTATACTCTTTCAAAGGAACTTAGCTTTGATACTAATTGAAGGGTGCATAATCTACTTTGAGGGGGTGAATTAATAAATCCAAAAAAGTAAAAAAATTCTAGAAACCTTCACAATTACTTTATAGATTTTCAACATGAAGAGCACTAAACCATACAAGACGGTAAGTTAAGAAATTAAATAACAACACAAGATAACACATAACACCATATTTTTATGTGGAAACTCAGAATGGGAAAAACCAAATTGAGAAGCTCTCACAAGAAGAAATATAATAAGGGAATTTTACAATATGAAGTAGGCACCAACCTACCAAAGAAACCAATCCCCAAATGATTCAATAGGTAGCAACCTATAGGAGACACCAATCCCTGCCGAAACAATACAAAAAGTAGAACACCAATTCTACAGAAATAAAAAAATGGCGGATTTGAAATATGACACCAGCAAACACTATGATACTAGATCACTCTCTTTTCTTAACACTTATGATACGACACAACTGTGCATCCCACTACTTTCATTGTAATCATTAATTACATTCAAACATACATGGATGTACTTCATTTCTTCATTTTTTTTATATTAGAATGCATCTAAACATTTGAAATATATACATGACACTACATTAACACTCTTCTATGTTGGTCAGGGATCCGCACCAACCTTGACAACATAGGATGGACCTAAATTCAAATTACATGAAATGTGTAATACAATGGTCCAAACTTGCCACCAAAAACACTTGATGCCTTGTTCCACCAAGGGAACCTTAAATAGGTCCTCTACTCACTCCACACACTTAATTTTAATTTTGCATGCTTGTAGCCATTATCGTGTTGTAAGAATGAAAAGACTGAAAGTTTTGTGGAAAGTTTTGTAGGTGTTATCATTGATATCAACCATTTAACTCGTTATCTACTAGTTGTTGTTGTCTATATATGTCGACGATATTGAGAAAATTGTAATAAAGATATGTTGCATGTGTTCAATGGCTGCTCCAATTTTTTGGTCCAAATTTTCTCATGTGGTTGTGCAGTTTAGATATGTTGTTCATGGTTGTTAGCAGATGTTATATCCAGATGTTTGATTGTTGATTCATTGTATAGTGCAAGTTGTGTTCACCAGTTGTGAACTATGGTTTTCTATGTTTCTAGTTGAGGTCTGGGAGAAATATTGTTGGTCCAGATTTCTCTTTGATGAAGTCTTATGATTTGGTTCTAGAGTTTTTTTTTCTAGTTCTATTGAAGATACTTTCAGCATTTGGAAGATTCGTTCTTAATGGTTCTATGTGTTTTACACTGGTTTGGCTGACCTTGTGTAAAATACCACTTTTGAGGATGATGAAGCATGTTGGATCTTTTTGGGTCCTTGAAGCGTGTGTTTGGGTTTCCCTCATTCTAATTCCACCCTAGGATATTTGGCACCAACCTAATTTGAATTTGAATTTGGATGGTCGACTTTGGATATGTTTCAAAGTTGAAGATGGTATAAATACAAGATGATTTGATGGTGAAGAGTGATGATGCAAGAGTGAAGAAGTAGAGCAATAAGAGATAAGAGAAAGTGTAGTTTTATGAAACATTGATTCTATTCAGTAAGTGTGTGTGCTGAGAGTGTGGAAAATCTATGTGAAGCTTAATGCTGAGTTTTTAGATGCAGTGAGTAGAAGGCGAGCTCTATCATTCGTGCATGTGTGGAGTAATTATGGTGGAATTATTTTTTGCATTGGGATTGTAGTCTCTCTGTAACATCTCTTCTTTGTCTTCTTTGTATCTCTATAGGAGTGAGGCCTCCGGGTTGTAGCCCTCTTGGACACTGAGTCCTTGTTCCAGATAGTGAGACCTTATTTTAGGCAGTGAGCCTTGTTTTTGGCATTGAGCCTTTTTGTAATCTTTTTTGATATTCTCTATAGTGTGAGTTAATCCTCATCGTGGTTTTTTCTGTTTTGGGTTTTCCACGTAAATCTGGTGTTATTGTGTTTATGTGTTGGATTTAAGTTTCTACATGTTGGTGTGAATAAATGTCTTGTACCTAGCTAATTAATTCACTAGGTAATTAGGGTACATTTTCACATGTTAAGTTTACTTACGATAAAATATTCTTTCTAGAAGTCTTAGTTGGCTTTTCTAGAACTTATCTTATCTATCTAGTATTGCTTGATTCCTAGGTAGTTAGTTTTTAGTTGTCTCATGTCATAGGATTAAGACACTTGTCATGATCTTGTCTAATCCTATCTCTCATCCTTGCCTTTATAAGAAAGGAATCTCGTGTACATTTGTATTCATCCATTATTCAATCTTGCATTATGAAGCAAGTGTTCTTGCCATTTTATCTCTTGTGGAAGATTTTTTGGTTTAGAAACTATTCCTGGGGATCTTGGGGAATCACCATTTTAATCCCACATGGTATTAGAGCTTTAGTGTTGCAGATTCCTTCTCAGATCTGAGGGTTTCATGCTGGCTTGAAGATTTTTTTGGGTGCATTTTGAGGTTTCATTGACCTCATGGTTGAATCTAGAGTGTCGAAGAAAGTCAAGTTTTCCTTTCATTTCATCAAATTAGGATATGTTTTGGCTGATCTATGAAGGGTTTGGAAAAGTTCGAAGAGAAGTTGATCCAGGAGGTCACTATTTTTTCGAAGCACTTTGGGCATAGATCTGCATCACCATTGCATTCAAAGGGCCTCACAAACAAATTTTAACTGTCAATTTGTCCATTTTTGGTAAAAAAAATTTCCAAGGCAAAAAAAAATTACTTGGGCAAGCCGTACGACCTCCTAGGTTATCATTATTTATTTGCAAAAAAAAATATTTAAAAAAATAATTTATGCGGCTTTATTTAAAATTTGGGGCAAATTTTATTTTGTATCAGCAAAAATATTTGTTTTGTATCAAACAATTTTTTGGGCAAAAATTATTATTTGCAGTGGCAAAATATTCTTCTTCCAAGACATTGTCAAATCCTTGGCGTCACACAAATCGGAAGTACAAAGGTCATTCACAGTCTTTGTCCACACAACAGTATTCATTTTTGGTGGGTACGACAACAACTCCCAATCTATTATTGCCCGTTGATTGGTTTCGACAGGCTTGTATAGTCAAATCGGTGGTTGAGCATTTCAGTTGGTCACTGTCAATACTTCGAACCTCTTGCATCACCAGGTATGGTCGTTGTCACCGGTCAAGACATCTGGGTACGATTTCATTTCTTATATGCGGGTATGAATTTTTTCTCATATTAATATGATTTTAAAGTGTTGCGGTTTCCTTAATGCTTGGTCGTTGGTTACAAAATCTTGAATCGACATTCTTTTATATATTAAAAGTTTTATAAGCCGACGTTGTTTACAATGGCTGATGGGTTTGTTAGGCCAACATAGTCCTAAATTAAAAGCCTCATTTAAAAAGAGTAAAGGTTGACATGTTTTGAAGGCTTAATTTCAAGCAAACTTTTGTAAATGTTTGCTACTTTTTTCTCCAAATTAGCCTTCATCCGCCATATTTTTTGCTCCAACTTAGTCTATAGGGTACTTGATTTTGCCTCCTAAGCCCTTAAGAAGCTATTTGTTTCAAATTGGTGTAACTTTCACATACGGTGAAATTTTTTTTGAAACAAAATATTGTTGGAGTTGAGAAGATACAACACCACAGAAGCCCAAAAGATCTTTGCAAGCAAATAATTTGTTACAAGAAGAAACAAAGAGAAGCAACAAAGGAAATGTTCAAGAATGTGGAGCCATGAATTCACACAAAATGTAAAATGAATTATGATACAAACGATAGTTTCCAACCATATATAGATGAAAACCGTAAAAAGGAAAATCCTAGGCTTGCACAATAATAATTAATAAAGTAATTAATTATTATGTACCTAATGTTAACTTAAGTGAAAAGTGGTAAAAGGGAACTTTACGTAATTAAACAAATATTGTTTAATTAATAAAGTAAATACCCAATTACTCTAACACCCCCCCTTAAGATAGACATAGGGAGAAGCTAAAACCTAGAAGAAGCTATTGAAAGCAAAAGCAATGGGTTCCGACAAAAAGGCCAGATCAGGTACCCATGTACAAAATCAATGCAAACTAAATGAAATGGGGTAAAGGAGAAAACCCAGTAGGAACAAAACTCCTCCCCAAAATAGAATGCAAGGAAAGAATGCAATGCACTAATGAAAGAAGGATAGGAGGTGGATAACATGATACCCCACATAAACAACTTCTATCATATAAGTACATGTACAATAATATCCATAGGAGAGATAGAAAGAGAGAAGAAGGCCCTCCACAATGAAGAAACTCTTGTCACAATGGTAGATGCTTGATGTAGAATCCAAAAAGAGATCCTGAAGCGACAAATGATATTCCTCCCCTTGGGAAGAAATAGATCCATGGACCTATATTGAGGAAACCCTGTGAAGAATGAAGAACCAATCTGTCTCAAGATGTGTGCCATGATAGGATGTGGAAGAGTCTCACTGTCTGAACGGAAACAAATAATGCCAAATTCAAACTGAAGTGGAGAATACTGAAATGCAACCTCTGAATGCACAGATAATGGTGGGCGAACAATGATAATCTGATTGTCAAGGTAGAGGAGATGAATGTTCTCAAAATAATCCTCCAAATCTGCAATATAGGACTCAACAAACAAGAAAGATATGTCTGCAACATAAGAGTCCAAAGTAGCTATGTTTGGAAGATGTATGATTCCTTGCTGCACTGAATCAAGAACAACAAGAGATGCTGATGAAGTCTCAGTCTGAAGAGTAGGAACTATGAGACAAACCTCTTATCCATCAGAATAAGTAAGAGTGTCTAAATACTCAAGCTCCTCTAAAGTATCATGATCAAATGGTGTATTCTCTCTCCAAGCAATGGGTATGAGACAATTTGAAGCAGGATCCTCTGGGAATGGAGATAGAATAGGTCTCCATAGATCTCCCAAAGACATGTCCAAAGTGGGTGAGGACAATCAATGTCCGATATAACCAACACAGTGTCATGATCAACACTAGACAATATAACTCTTGCAATGCGATTTCTAATAATATTCCATGCTAATCTGCCCTCTAAAGTTGCTGGTTCAGGTATGAGATCATACAAATAAAGCAAAATATTAAGCCACCTACAATGTGTAAGTATACCCTTTGCCCATGACTCATAATTACCCCGTTCCAAAAGAACAACTGAAGGGTGAGTAGAGAAACCCATGATAACTCTTCAAATGAAAAAATTCAGAGACTAATGATCTCAACAATGATAAAACATATCAAGATAACCCATCCAACACAAACAAACCCCATGTAGGAGCCAAGATGACCAAGTAATTGAGCAAAGTGTAAAAACACACAAAGCTGAATAAAAAATACTTGGTAAATATTATGGTAAAATAGACTGTAAATCTGGAAAGAGCACTGTAACACCTTTCCAACGCCTATTCGTTTGTGCAAAACAGACACCGAGGCCAAAAGTTATGAATTTTTCAAAAACTGAATTTAGCTTGCAGGAAACGAATTTTTGAACAAAAAACGTTTATTTCTAACTTGATTTTTGAAAAATCTACTCACTATTTGTAGACAAAAATAAAAACCCATAAATATTTTGATTCTAAAAACAAAACCCAAAAATCGTTTCTTGATCCAACAAGCAGAATACGAGAAAATAATTTTTTTTCACTTTCAACCAGGAGAAAAACGACGTGCGTCATTTTTTCAACGGTGATTTTCTCCAGATCTGTGCAAGATATGCAAAATCTAAATATATCCAGTTCAGATTTCGACGCTGGCTACAAAACCCAGAAATCGTTTTTCTTGCAAATGAGTGAAAATTGAATTTTTGAAGCAAAAATGATGACGGCTCCAATAAAAAAACGGCTTGCAACAAACCCTTGTAGCTCCAAAAATTTTCAAAACAAGAACAAACAGCTGCAGATCTAAAGCTCTGATACCATGTTGGAGTTGAGAAGATACAACACCACAAAAGCCCAAAAGATCTTTGCAAGCAAATAACCTGTTACAAGGAGAAACAAAGAGAAGCAACAAAGGAAATGTTCAAGAATGTGGAGCCATGAATTCACACAAAATGTAAAATGAATTATGATACAAAAGATAGTTTTCAACCATATATAGATGAAAACCCTAAAAAGGAAAACCCTAGGCTTGCACAATAATAATTAATAAAGTAATTAATTATTATGTACTTAATGTTAGCTTAAGTGAAAAGTGGTAAAAGGGAACTTTACGTAATTAAACAAATATTGTTTAATTAATAAAGTAAATACCCAATTAGTCTAACAAATATTGCCGAAAATCTGGAATTCTCAAATTTTCAGTGGTGCAACTATTTTTTCAGAAATTTTGCAGTATGATAGAAGTTTTTTCTAATTGAAGTAAAATGTTGAATTTTGGCTCCTGAGCTCGTAACTTCTTGCCATAATCTCCAATTTTTGCGATTATTGTGGTGTTGGAAAGGTATTGAGGAGCTCCATCTAGCCATACATGCACTTTTTCTATATTTTATCTCAGGTATTTTGTAGTTTCAGATTTTTCTCGGTGGGTCTACTGAAGGATACTTGGATATTTTGGTAGTTGGGAAAGTGTTTTTTTGTTCATTGTACTTCATTTTAGCTATATTGCATATGTTGATCTTATATTGTATCATTTGAGAAGGGTATCATCATTGTAATTATGGGTTATTCAACTCATCCTTTTGTAATAGTTCTGACTAAGGATAATTATGAGTCATGAAAAAAAGGTATCATAACACATTGTAAGTGGCTAAATATTTTCCCACATCTTTATGGGCTCATCCCTGAACCAAAAAAAACATATAGGAAATCCGTTTGGGGTAATAAGAATGATCATATCATAGGATTGATTGGTTCTAGTTTCAGTGCAAGCATCTTCAATGAGACCTATCATAAGGTATTCTCAGACATGTCATGCCCATGCACAGTTTGGACCAAAGTTTGGGAGATTTTTGAAGATTCAAACAAGCCTCCATTCCTAGATGATCCTACTTCAGATTGCCTAAGTCCACTTAGTGATGTTGATAACATACCCTGTGATGATGACACCTTAGAGGAGATTGAATATGATGTAGAACTTGAGCATCTTGATGATCTTGCGACTTCTTCTGCAACTCCTACTTCTCTAGTTGAGATCACACAATCATCTTTTGTTGATGATTCATTAGGTACTTCCAGTGATTCATTGCAACAAGAATTTTATAGTCTTCCTAATTGGGATTCCTACTTAACAGACATTGCTTCTTTGTTTGTGGAGTCTCACATTTCAGATTTGGAGGACCAATTTGAGGGTTTATCTCTCTTATTTGATGATAGTCATGGATCAAATATTGTCACTTCATGTTTGTCTTCGGAGTTTGTTCAAGACTAGTTTCTATTGGTTCTTGGTTTGTCATAGTTTGTTGTGATTGTGCATGTACCTGATTGGATTGTGGCATCATCATCATCCATCAACTTGGCAACACATGAGCATATTTTAGAGACACAATCTTCACACATATGGATTCCTCTTCCTACAAAATCCTATCCAAAATGGGAAGCATTCCTGTAGTTGTACTTGGTGTATCTTCTTCCTAAAGGGCGAAACATTGTTTGTAGGAATTGGATTATGTTTTATCTTCAAACATTAACCATGTTTGTAGGTGACTATACATTGTGGGGGGGGGGATGTCTTATCTCTCTACTTCCCTCTTATGGGAGGGTCATTTATTGTATATACATGATGGATGTAGTCATTGGGGTGTATTATTGAGTCCTCCATACATCATGTTGTTTATTTTCTCTTTTTTGGAGAGGAGTTTTTTCCCAATGGGTTTTCTCCTTTTATCTGGTTGTGAGAGATTTCATTTTCATATGTACATGGGTACCTAACATGGCCTCATAGCCAAGACCCATTGTCATAGTCTTTGCATAGTTTGCATAATAATCTTCTCCCTAAGTTTCACTTGAGGGGGGTGTTGGTGTGAATAAATGTCTTGTACCTAGCTAATTCATTCACTAGGTAATTAGGGGACATATTCACATATTAAGTTTACTTAGGATAAAAGATTATTTGTAGAAGTCTTAGTTGGTTTTTCTAGAACTTATCTTATCTAGCTAGTATTGCTTGATTCCTAGGTAGTTAGTTTGTTAGTTGTCTCATGTCATAGGATTAAGACACTTGTCATGATCTTGTCTAATCTTATCTCTCATCCTTTCCTTTATAAGCAAGGCATCTCATGTACATTTGTATTCAACCATTATTAAATCTTGCATTGTAAAGCAAGTGTTCTTGCCATTTTCTCTCTTGTGGAAGTTGTTTTGGTCTAGCAATTATTCCTAGGGGTGTTAAGGAGTCACAATTTTACTCCCAGACTACATTGGCATTTGATGATTAATCATTTAAGCAGTATTAGAGATTAATTTTGGTGCTTGAATTAAAGGCCTACTTTTATGACAACTGATTCACCCCCCCTCTTAGTTGTCCTATTCAACAAGTGGTATCAGATATTGTATCCTTGGTGAAGAGATTAACCGCTTGAGGAAGGTTCGAAATGGTTGGAAAAGTGGTTTATGATTATCTCAGGTTCGATGGAACTAATTGTGGTATCTAAAAAGTATTGATGGAAGAATATCCAGAGTATTGTGGATATGATGTAGAGAAAGCTTACAAAAATCCTTACATTCCTCCTACTAATGGTCTGAGTACATTTGAAGAAATAAAATTGCATGAAACGAACAATAAGGTGAAATACATTTTAAAGAATAGTTTGGTATATTTAGAATTTGAAGACATCTAAGGAAGTTTGGGATGCTTTAGAAGGAGCACATCATGGTGATAAAAGAGTTAAAGAGCTGAAACTACAAAATTCAGAGACAGTTTGATCGTCTACATATGACCATAGATGAAAATTTTAAAGCTCATGTACAAAGATTGGATGAGATAGTGGTTGGTATGCAAGGACTTGGTGCTACTATTGATGAAACAAGGATTGTAAAGAATATTTTCAGAACTCTTCCTGATGCTTACAGTGAGAAGGTGATTGCTATTGAGCAGACTATAGATTATAAGACTTGTACTAAGGATCTATTGTTAGAATTTTTGACATCTTATGAGATGAGAAAGTTGAGTCTAAGGAATGGAAGAAAATCAGAGACTACCTTTAAAGCTATAAAAGTTGAAGATCTGGATGACGAGAACTTTGATGAAATAGAAGTTGTGAACCCTTGTTTCATACCTGCACAAACACAAAAAACAGTTTCATACCTGCACAAACACAAAAAACAAACATGCTATTAGATCAAAATGCAAGATGAAAGAAGGATTCCCCATGAAATCTATTTATAAAACTTAGATAGAAAGGAAAATGAAGAACAATGAAATAAACCAAGTTTAATCTATCTAAGCTAAACAAACAATTGATCCCATGGGGGAATTGGTGCCAATTGATGTGTCGAAATTGGCCCTTTCCCAACTCCTTAGTTGCAAATGTTGATGATGTGTGGATAGTTCAATCTCCTTGATGAGATTTTAGCATAACCTAGCTATGGAATTATGAAAACTATGGATACTTGAAGAGGAATGGGAAAAATAGGCTCTCAATCTGAAGAGAGTAACTTTGCATGAGATTGTGGATGATGAATGAGAGGAAAACCCTTTCATTTATAGATTTCCAAAATGGAAGAGAGAGTGAAATTGAGCAATGTGGGATCATTCAACATCCAATGGCCAAGTTCCACTTGTCAAGATGTGAATGGTTGATGGTTGTGCATATTTTGGCCAAAGTGCCAATAAATGCAATTAGGTGGAAATTGAAATTGAGGAAATGACATGTGAGAGGGAAAAATGAATGAAATAAATGTCACTTGGCTCAATGCACAAGGACATGTAAGAGGAGTGAATGCTTTGTTGGAAATACCCATCAACTTAGACTTTTTGAATTCAAACTTGAGGGAATATTCCCTTTTTATGCCATGTGAGGGAAAATAGAGATTTAATAAATGAATTAAATCTATTTTCGTGTGCAAGTTGCATTCTCTAGAGGATTTTAGTGATAAAGATTAACTTAATCAAGATTTGATTAATTTAATGAGAGGATAGGTGATTTGACCATTTTGACTCAGATTTTAGGATTGATTTAAATCAAAATGAGAGGAAAGACTAATTAAGTAAATGTTTTTGATTTATTTAACTAAAAGGGGAAATGTTAGATTAAATTAAATAAGGTTTAATTTATTCAATTTAATAACAAGACTTTAGAGACTTTAATCAAACAAAATGATTTATTTAATTAAACCGAGATATAAGGTTAATTAAATTAAATTGATTAATTTAATCAACATAGGAGAAAGACATATAAAAAAAAATGATTTATTTAATTAAGAGACAAAAGGTGATGATAAATGATGACCAAAATCTACAAAATAAAAGTCAATCCTGACTTTTTCCAGTGCTCTGAATCTAATGGTGAAGCCCGATCTGATCCAAAAAATTGCATAAATAGGCTCAAGGCATGAAATCCTTAAGGAACCCCGAACAAACTCTGCAATGATTTTCTCCAAAATCTGAGAAGGCGTTGCATGTCAAAGCTCTGATACCATGTTAGAAACCAAGATCAGACATGCAAACCAAAAGGCATTCCAGAGAAGAGAAAAAAAATAAAAAGCAAGAGCTTTGCATGAAGATGTGCAAATTGATATATTCAGAATTAAGAAATTACAAGAGATGATTTTCTTTATAAAAGCAATGGTATGCAACCCTAATGTTGACCTAAAAGGGAAACCCTAGTGTGCACACTTAATAATTAATCAATTATTAATGTGCCTATGTTTAGATTAAGTAACTAAAGGAATAAGTGACTTAATTTATTAACCAATATGATATAATTAATTAAGTGTAATAACTTATTACTCTAACACTTCCGACTGACTTACCAAAGGATGAAAGTGAAGACTGATATTATAATGAGTGGTGACAATCGCGGATGAAAGCGAGATGAGATGAAAGCACCATTTTGAATTTTTCAGATATTTTTGAGGTTGTTTTTGGTATTTTTGAGATGTTTTACAAATGTTTTTGGTATTTTCAAGATTTACGACGAGGAGACTAACTTAAATACCTATCCTAGGGGTCTCGGGAGTTGATCCATAGATTAGCCTTGCCTACATTATACACACAGAGACCATGCAGTTTGATTGATGACAAACTTGACTCAATGATAAAATAGATGGGCAAACAGATTGTAATTTTATTGCGATGGACACCTAAGGACTAACCTAAAATATCTTGGGGGATGATCAAAGATCAACCTTGCCTACGTTCAAGCTCAGAAATGATGTAGTTTAGACTAGATGAAAGACCGAAAAGATTCAATGATTAATTTTTTGAAGATTTTCTATGATTTTTGACATGTTTTTGGATTTTTTGATGAATTTTCTGAATGTTTTAGGATTTTCTAATGTCTTGGGAAGAGCACACAAAAAATATACACAAATATGATCCAGTGCCAGTTTCAGGAACATGCCCCCAGCATTAAGTGATAGACAACTTCAATAAAGGCAAGACAAACTGACCTTGGGAATATTCCAAGTAGTACTATGGTGAAATATGATAGGAGCAAAAAGCTCAGACTATGGTATGGATGTGAATGGATGGGTGGATGGAGGATTAATGAAATGTGATGGAATGAATGAGTGAGTTGTGCAGATCCTGGTGGATGGGGAGTGCTTTATTTACGTTTGGCGCCTGTTTGCCGGGTTTTCACCTTGGTACTTGTCCAAAGTGCCACCGAAGTGGTTTTCACTAGAGGATTATTTTTTCTTTACTATTTTCAATCCTTTTTCTGATTTTATTTATTTTTTGATTTTTTGATTTTTTGATTTTTTTGTTGTTGCTAAATGCCTGTTTGCCAGGTTTTCATCAAGGTGACCATTTTTTCAGGAAATTTTCTGATTTTTTTGTATTTTTTGGTTTTATACCTTTCAAGTTCTTAGGCATAATTTTTTTTTGAGATGGGAGTTTTTTAAAGGCTTCTTCAAAGGCTCACCTTTTGGTGTTACTAATTGATAGGCTCCTAATTTATAGCTGGTTGTGATGACGAAAGGTCCCAGCTAGTTGGGTTCAAATTTACCTTTGCTCTCTAGATTCGGTACATTCCTTTGGTTCTCTTTCAGCACAAGTTTGCCGACTTGGAAGGTGTGTTTCTTGATCTTCTTGTTGTAGCTGTGTTTCAGGTGATTCTGATATACCTGTAGATGGTTGAGGGCATCCATGCACAGTTCATCTAATAATTCTAGCTCATTCAGTCGTGATACCTTGTATTCTTCATATGTGATGAGGTTTTGCAATGATATTCTCAGTGATGGGAGCTTGATATCGATTGGGAGGATGGATTTTGATCTGTAGACCAAGGAGAATGGGGTGGCACCTGTTGGCATGCGAATGATGGTGTAGTAGGCCCATAAGGCGAGATTTAACTATAGATTATAGTCATGACTAGAGTCGTTGACTATTTTCTTAAGGTTTTTAGAATGGTTTTGTTGGTAGCTTTTTCTTGGTCGTTTCCTTGTGAGTAATATGGAGTAGAAAAGTGATGTTGGATTTTGAATTTGTCGCATAAGTCACGAACATTCTAATTCTTGAAAGGTGTCTTGTTATTAGAGATAATGGATTGGGGGACACCATATCAGCAAATGAGATAGTTCAGGATGAACTTGGAAATCTACTTTCCTGTTATATAGGTCATGGGGATCGCTTTGAACCACTTTGTGAAATACTCTATGGCAGTGATGATGAACTTGTGGCCATTGGATGAGGTGGGTGTGATTTTACCTATGAGATCGAGCCCCCATTGTGAAAAGGGCCATGGTGTAGCAATAGGATGGAGTTCCTAAGCTGGTACAAGCATAAGGTCTCCATGTTGTTGGCATTGTACACATTTTCTAAAAAATTTGTGTGCCTCTCTTTCCATTGTTGGCCAGTAGTACCTGGTTCTTAATAAATTCTTGGCCAAGGCCATACCGCTTGAGTGTGAACCACAAGTGCCATTATGTACCTCAGTCAGAGTAGTTAGGGCTTCCTTAGGTTTTAAGCAATGTAATAGGGTTTCGTCAATGCTCCTATGAAAGAGGGTTTCCCCTAGAATGACAAAATGTAAGGACCTTTTTGACAAAGGTTCGTTTGAGATTCGGGGTAATGTCGGCTGAGAGGACTCCTATTCTCAAGTAGGTGTAGATTTTGTGATACCAAATATCATCGAGACTAACGTGTTCGCATGCATATTCAGACTCTGGTACCTCGAAAGTGGGTACAAGAAGCTACTCTATCAAGAATTCATGTTTTGAGACATTGCGAGGGATATCCAATAAGGATCCAATTGTTGCCATGGCATCAACTGCTCTATTGTTATCCCTTGGTATCTTCTCAAAGGTGATATCAATAAATGATTCTTTGAAGATTTCTACTAACTTATTGTATGGTGTGAGCTTGTCATGCTTAGTTTGGTACTCATCATTGACTTGGTTGATAATAAGTTGTGAATCTCCATAAAAGTTTAGTGCCATGATTCGCCACTGTGCTGCAATTTTGAGACCTATGGTTAAAGCCTTGTACTCTGCAATGTTGTTGGTATAGGGTGTTGGGTCTCAAAAATGCAAGTTTGAACCATGAGAGGTTTCCAAGCTCTCACAATGCTTTTTTCCAACTAACAAGACCAATTGATGCAATTGTACCTTCTACTCTTCAGGCTTTGCAAAACCTAGGCGGGTGCACCTATGTGCATGTTGCAGATTTAAATGTATTTCCTGTTTGAACTATCTACCCACAATGGCAAAGGGAAGTGGATAGATAAAATTACTACACCTACTCCTACTCCTACTACACAAATGAAATTTTTTGAATAAATTGTTTGATATGAATTTGTATCTCTAGGTTGTGGCAGATCAGTGCCTTCTATCCACATGGGCAATGGAGTCAAAATGATATGCGTTTCCTCTTATTGGCTTAACTCTAGTTGTTAGGCACTCTGAAAATTCTATGGCTGGCATAAAGCTTTACTAAGTCTATGACTTGCATAAACAGTGCTGGAATGTTTCTTAATCAAGTTCTTCTTTAACTATCCAAAAGAAATTTTAAGACCATTGTGATTTATTAAGAGAATTTAATTCTGGCTTGTAGACACCAATTAATGAAATCACACAAAATGAAATATATTTTGATAAATAAGGGAATATGCTTGATATGCTGATTTAAATTATTGAAAGACCTCAAGTTGGAGACAACCAAAATAAAGAATATAAATTTTATACACCACAACAACTGAACACCAGATAGGAAAATCACAAATTGAAAATATTTCTCTCCATTGATTCTGCTTCAAGAAAGGTACTGTCATTATTTACATTCCCAGTCCCTTCTCGGGAAAAATCTAACTCCTACAGTCTAACTATTGCTTTTTTTCTATCTCCTCTACTTACCAAATATCCTTCAAATCTTTGCAAATATTTATATATTACAGATCAAGGGTCATGACCCTTCATTCTACCTATTACAACTGTTCACATTCCATAGCAAAAATTAAAACATTTAATTATATTGCCTTATCGACAAATTAAATGTTTTTTACATAGTCTCGCTTCTGATTTTAATTTAATACTTTGGAAGCCTTTAATTTTTCACTTCCGTAGCTTTTAATTATTCATGTCTTTCAATAGTGGTCAAATTTTGACCGGGCCCACCTCTAACTGTCACGGCTCCCATCTCCTCTTACTGCCACCACCGCGGTCTATCCAGCTACTCCTCGCGGTACTACAGTAACTACTAACCATTATCCTTTGTTGCCATCCCCGCTCACCATGAT
Organism: Sequoiadendron giganteum; assembly: GCA_007115665.2. Taxonomy (NCBI): domain Eukaryota; kingdom Viridiplantae; phylum Streptophyta; class Pinopsida; order Cupressales; family Cupressaceae; genus Sequoiadendron; species Sequoiadendron giganteum. The sequence continues at coordinate 62,963,432 of CM021102.1, forward strand.
GGTTATCTCCATGTCTACCACACTACCGCGGTCACTAGCTTGACTACCAGTGGTACCACGGTAGCCGCTCTATAAACTGCTAGCTGCTCATCGCTTCACTGCCAACTATTTTTGTTGACTGTCTACCGTGTTACTGCGGTCCTCTTTGGAGCCCCCCGCGATATCGTGGTGAATGTATTTTACACTTCCTTCGCCGTGCCTTAACCATCAGCTTGTCACCTCATCACTTGTCATCTAACAGCTAACTGTTACCGCAGTCACCGCAGTCTCCGCTTGAACCCCCTATGGTATCGCGGTGAGCCTCATGTCTGCCTACTTGGCCAATCAATGACCACCCACCGCGATACTGTGGTCTATTTTTAGACCACGTGTGGTGGCGCGGTAAACGTTTTATGCTTACCAGCTAATCATTACCGCCATACCGTAAGCCTTTTTATGGGAGGCCGTGGTAAATGAGATTTTAAATAAATGCTAGTCAATGGTATATGGTGCAAGGTATATATGAATGGCAAGAATGATTTTTTAATGGAAAATATAGCAAATGAATGGGAATTTGAATGGAGTAAAGCAGTATATGAAAAAATAGGAAAGTGATAGGTTCTAATGAGAATAAAACTTTAGGATTTTAGTGGATTTTTATGGAAATTTGTAAGAAAACCTTAGGGTTTTAGATGGAAATTTCCAGTTCTAACAGTGGCTCCTATTGGGGATGAGTGATTGTGAAATCATTGTAAGAATCCAAAAGATCTTTGGTAGAGCAGACCGAGAAAAAGATAAGAAAAATGAAATCCATGGCAGATGAAGGGAATGAAAAGTGAAGGACATGAAAATGGAGCAAATGGAGGGAATGAAAAGGATCCTAAACTACTGTACATGGAAAAAATATTTTTTCAACAAGGCAACCTCTGAGAATGTCCATATACTGGAAAAATTAGATCCTCAAAAATGATTGTGCATGGAACTGAATGATTAAAGAGGTTTGTTAGGAATTGTCCATGCACTGGCAATCCCTAATCCTTTGTACTTGCTATGGTTTCAAAATTTAAACCATAAAGGATGGCCCCAGGCCACCCAAAAGAAAAACCTACATTTTCTTCTATTATAGATCTTATTCTGGTTTGAGCTAACCAGACCTTTCTTGAAATTATCCATTCCCCCTGTCCTACAACATGCATTGTCATTAAAAGCCTTCAAAAGAGCATTGTATTCAACCTGATTCATATTCCTTTCACCACTTTGCATTTCGTCATTCTCATTATCACATAGAAAATATTCATCACCCTCAACATACAAAGTGTATCCACATTCAACAAAACATTCATGGGCATGCTCACTGTCATATGTTGTTGAATGTTCCTGCAAGTGCACTTGGCCCTAAAAATCTGAATATTCCTTATGGTAACCAAGAAATTCTATCTCATTAATATTTTTTGAAACAATTAAATCACTTTCCATTTCTTTCCTACCACCAAATGACACTGAAACACGCTTTTGATTCATACAGTCATCCTCATACATACTTGAATCAGCAAATGTTGGGCACTCATCATCAATTACATGTAAACCAATATCTTTCTTTTGCAGGAAAAAAATATTTAAATTACATACCTCCTTTCGGACACAAACAGACTTTTGATCAGCCTCAATGAAATCCTCATCACTATGATAGATGCACATGGGATCACATGAATTGTTACTTTCACTGTCAAAAAAAATGTAGGCTGGAGCCAACTTTGGACTCATCTTTAAGTGCACACTTTTGGTATTCAAGAGTTAACAAATCTGAAACTTGCTCACTGCTAAGTGAACATGTTTCAACCAGATCTCCTGCTATTTCTCCAACTTCTTGATCTCCATATGAACTGCAACAATCATCCTATTGTAGATCAACATCCACCATTTCATCTTCACAATTTGAGTATTCAATGGATCCCTCATAACACACAATGTCACAATCTGTTATGCAAGAGATATCTTCTATATCTTCATCCTCCTCATGCAAGCTTTCTCCCATGAATTTTTCCTTATCATCAATTGTGCCATCATGGTGTTGGTCTGAGAATGAGGGCTCAATTTGCTCATTTTTGCTTGCTTTGTCACCAACATATTCCTTATGAAGTGTATCTTCAATAACATATTCATCATTGTAGTCCTCATCCAATATGTATGATTGACCACTCATATCATCATCATCATCTTCTTCCTCATGTAGATTTTCATCATTTTCAATTGCATATGTATCCTCTATTGGCTGCATTATTTGATCATTCATGATATCACTATTAGATTCGTTGTTGACAGTATCCATGTACATTGTCCCAAGCATGGAATCAATAAATTTATTTGTTGCATCCAAGACACGCTGCTTTAATGATCTTGACCAATGAGTTGATTCAGGCTCCGATGCTCTTAGAAATTGTGCAACAAACAGGGGCTTTGTAGGCCTACAATGAGGAGGTAATTGCATACAGACATTTGTCATCCTGCTGTATAAAGATCTCGCAGATTCCTCCTTATATCTCCTTATATCAAAAAATGAATTGAAGGGGAAACTCCACATTCTGATTATGTAATGGAGTCTTGGTTTTGAGTATGTACATCATCATCTTCTTCTTGATCATCATATTTTTCCCCATACTGGCTCAAGAATATTTCTTTCATATCCTCCCATGAAGATATACTTTGCATAGGCAAATTTTTAAACCATTCCCTTGCATTATCCCTCATAGATCTTGAAAAACATTTCATAATGACATCCTCTGGATAAACTTGAAAGATTACAATGACATTCCAGAATCGTTCCATATGCTCATAAGCTGATTCATTCCATTCTCCATGAAATTTAGGGATTTGCATAAAAATTTATGTCTCATCGCAGGGGTAAGGATTTGGGTAACCTTGGATATTACTAAAGTTAAATGGTTTATCAATAATTGAGACAAAATTTGGAGGGCCATATGGGTTTTGGTAGATCATTGATCTTTTTTCAGGGAATGGAAGATGATTCATAAGAGGTAATGGATGTGGTGTATAAGTGTTCTGATGTGAATAGCACATACTACCTTCATTGTTGAATTCAAGTCCCAATTGCAACATTTGTTGTTTCAATTGCAGGTTTTTTTGTTCCCAGTATAACATTTGTTGTTTCATTTCTTCTAATTCTTTCCTTGTCCGGTGTCTTCTTTGTTCTTCTGCCATTTTGACAAAATATTACTGCTCCACAATATCCATGCATTATATATCAAATCAAAACAGAGTCACCACCTACTTTTCCAAAAGTAGGAAAATGAAATAGATTATGATATTGCTTTGGTTTGTCCCCAGCGGATTACCAATTTGTTGCGTGTGACTCGGATGGGGAGCTACTAACTACATAAGTATAATTCTCTGGCTGAAGACCAAGTTTGAAACTATTTTGACTTTATCAATGGATAGGCTGCAAATATTTCTTGATGGGTTATTCCCCAATGGAGTTGCCAATTTTTTGGGTCTCAAAAACGTAGGTTTGAACCACAAGAGGTTGCCAAGCTCTCACAACGCTTTTGACCAACTAATAAGGCCAATCGATGCAATTGTACCTTCTGCTCTTCAGGCTCTGTAAAACCTAGGCGGGTGCACCTATGTGTATGTTGCAGATTTAAATATATTTCCAGTTTGAACTATCTACCCACAATGGCAAAGGGAAGTGGATAGATAAAATTACTATACTCCTACTCCTACTACACAAATGAATTTTTTTGAATAAATTGTTTGATATGAATTTGTATCTCTAGGTTGTGGCAGATCAGTGCCTTCTATCCACATGGGCAATGGAGTCAAAATGATATGTGTTTCCTCTTATTGGCTTAACTCTAGTTGTTAGGCACTCTGAAAATTCTATGGCTGGCATAAAACTTTACTAAGTCTATGACTCGCATAAACAGTGCTGGAATGTTTCTCAATTAGGTTCTTCTTTAACTATCCAAAATAAATTTTAAGACCACTGTGATTTATTAAGAGAATTTAATTCTAGCTTGTAGACACCAATTAATGAAATCACACAAAATGGAATATATTTTGATAAATCAGGAAATATGCTTGATATGTTGATTTAAATGATTGAAAGACCTCAAGTTGGAGACAACCAAAATAAAGAATATAAATTTTATACACCACAACAACTGAACACCAGATAGGAGAATCAAAAATTGAAAATATTTATCTCCATTGATTTTTCTTCAAGAAAATTTTGTACATTATTTCCATCCCAATCCCTTCTCGGGAAAAAAATTAACTCCTACAGTCTAACTACCACTTTTTTTCTATCTCCTCCCTAACTACTCCTTATCCTTCAGATTTTTGCAAATATTTATACTTTACAGGTCAAGGGTCATGACCCTTCATTCTACCCATTACAACTATTCACATTATGTTGATAATAAATTAAAACATTTAATTATATTGCCCTATCGGCAAATTAAATGTTTAAACTATAGTATTATGCCTTTTATTTTTCCATATACCTTTCTCGCCTTGATATTTCATATATTTCCTTTAATTTATCCCGCATGGCTTTCTTTTACTCACCATTGTACTGCGGGCTTTGACCTTTCCTCCTATAGTAACACGATGTCTGGCCCCACATTGACTATCACGACTACCTCTATTGCTTACCGCGCTACTATGGTCACTAGCCTAATTGCCAACAATACCGTGGTAGCCACTAGTTGTTATCTCTGTTGCTTCTTGTTGTTTAACTCTTTTCATTGCGATGGCTATCTCCATGTCTACCATGCTACCATGGTCTCTAGGATGACTACCAACGGTAGCGCGGTATCCACTTCACCTACCTTCGTTCATCAATCAATTGTCACCCTCCACCACCTTGCCGGTTTCCTTATTAACTGTCCACCGTAACCATCGCGGTCTATGAGATGACCGCTGGCGGTACCACGGTGGATGTCCTTCGGTGTTTGCCGACTGCTACCATGGCCACCACAGTTTGTGGTTTAACCACGCGCGGTACCGCGATGAGCACTTTATGCTTGCTTATTAACCGCTACCGCCATACCACATGCCCTTTTGTGGGAGGCCGCGATAAAGCAGTAAGTAATATAGAAATGAATAAAAGGCAGTGGTAAAAGTTGTAAACATATTTTAAAAGGTAGTAAATGATTTTATATGAAAAGATATGAAAATGATGGATTAAAATGGAGAAAAACTTAAGATTTTTTATGGATATTTATGGAAATTTGTGGGAAAACCTTAGGGTTTTAGATGGAAATTTTCAGTTCTAACACAAGGGAATGCTAATTTGTAGGATCTAGGTATACAATCCCCCTATGGGGTGATGAAGAAAACACTGGCTCCTGATCCATATTGTGTGTGGGAACTATCGAAGTAGAGTTTCCAATGATCATCTATGCTAAGATTAAAGATGGACTCATCTAGAAATTCTGATGAGTGGATTATCTGCATAGATGGGAGCTTCTGCCAACTGGTCTGCAATGACTTGTCCTTTGCTTTCTTTTCACTCCACATATTCAATGTCATATTTTGATAATATCATGACCCACTTAGCCATCCTTCCTATGAGCATAGCTTTTGACAATAGATACTTTAGGGGATCTATCTTGGCAATGAGTTTGATTTTGTGTGCTAGCATGTAATGTCAAATTTTTTGTGAAGCAAACACTACTGCCAGACAGGCTTTTTCAATGAGTGAGTAGTTTAGCTCATGGCCAACCATTGTTTAGCTAATATAATAGATGGCCCTTTATGTCCCATTTTCATCGTGATGAGCTAAAAGAGCACCTAGGGATATTGTTGTTGCTGAGATGTATAAGATCAGTGGTTTTCCTGCAATGGGTGGCATTAATACTGGTGGCATGACTAGATATTGTTTGATTTTATCAAATGCTTGATTGCACTTATCGTCCCATTTGTATGCCACTCCTTTGTGGAGTAGATGTGAATATGTAATCTGTTTGTCCACCAGTTGTGCTATGAACCTTCGTAAGGATTAGAGTCTGCCTTGTAGGCCTCTGAGTTGTTTTAGTGTCCTTGGTGCCTCCATGTCGAGGATTTCTTTGACCTTGGTGGGATCCACCTCTATTCCCCTCATCGATACTATGTATCCCAAATTTTTACCTTATTGCACCCCAAAGACACATTTCTTTGGGTTGAGCCTAACCTTGTACTTCTCCAGTCTATCAAAAATGGCACTTAGGGTTGCTATGTGATTTTTTCTCTTCTTTGATTTAGCTAGTATATCATCCACATAATATTTGATGGTTTTGTGTATCATGTCATGAAATATTAGTGTCACAGCCCTCTGATATGTAGCCCCTGCATTTTTTAGCCCAAATGGCATCATATTCCAGCAGTAGGTGCCCCATGGACATGTAAATGTCATCTTATGTTGGTATTCTTTTGCAATCATTATCTGGCTATACTCCGAGAAGCCATCCATCAGTGATAAAATCTCATGTCCAGCTATCATGTCCACTATCATATCAATGTTAGGTAGTGGAAAATAATCCTTGGGACATGCTTTGATGAGGTCTCTGAAGTCTGTGTAGATACAGATGCCCCCATTTGGCTTTGAAACTGGTACACGATTGGATACCGATTCTGGATAGTCGATTGGGCGTATGAAGCCGACATCTAGGAGTTTCTACAATTCTACCTTGACTAACAAGGCTATCTAAGGGTGCATTTTTCTTAGCTTGTGTCTTACTAGCTTCACTCTAGGGTAAACAACCAAATGATGAACCACAACTTCTAGATCCAGACCCAGCATGTCAACGAAGGTCCATGCAAAATTTACCTTTCTTTCCTTTAGAAATGCTGCCAGTAGTTCTTGTTCTTTTGTCAGAAGTGACTCAGTGTAGAAAGTGATTTGTGGTGTTGTCTTTGTTCCCAAGTTGATAGGATTACAATATTCTGCCAAAATTGTCGATTTCTCCTAATGCAGTGTCATAGGGGGGAGATTGAATCCCTCATCTTCTAGCACCTGAGAGAGGTTGTCACCATTAGATGCATCCTTTTATTTTTACTATTCTTTGGTTAGAGAGTGCCATAGTGTGGTTTTCACTCAATAACTCTGAGCTTATTCAAATTCTTTTTCTTTTGAGACTGAAGGACTCAATCGTCTCCCTGTAGTATGATTGAGTGTCTAATGTGATGTTGAAACTAGCCTTGTAATCCCCGCACATAATTGCATCCCTTAGTCCCATGAATTCTAAGAGTGCCTCATCATTTTTGAATGAGTCTAGAATCAGCAGTCCTCGTTGGTCATAATCGATGAGTTGAGGGTATACTATGTTGATTTAATAAGTTTGTTGGTTTGACCCAACAAGTGAGGCACTAATCATTAGTAAGGAGGAATCCTCAAAAAGAAATGGAAGTCCAGCTATGGTATCCTCATCATCACTATTGGCGTAGACATTAGTTATGTCAAAAAAGAAATTATCTAGGGGGAGACCTATGCATATAGGTAGTTGAAGGGTGGTTGCTGATACTTGAGGAGGGGACCTAATTGCCCTACTAGGAGTACTTCTGCCATGTATGGTTATACTCATGGGGGTAAATCTGAGGCCAAGGTTTCTCATTCTTCTTTCTACAATGATGGGATCTAGTTGTCCATCACTATTTCTTGCAAGGCTTTCATTCTTGTTGTAGCCCATACAAAACATTATTTGCAATCCTCTGTTGCCTTCATCCATGGGTAGAGTGGGTGTGGTCCCTTCATCATGGTATAACATGCTTGAAATTTCTTCCTCCTCGACATTTTCTTGACTTAGGTCCCCCCAACGGTGGAATCTAGAAGGGTCTTCCCTAGTGTGGATAGGTGTTTTAGCTGATTGAGGTTGCCCATGCGACCTAGGAGATTGTGGTAACTCTCCTACAACAAACACACTCTTCTTCATTTTGTAGCCTTCGCACCCATTGTCCTGGATCATGAGCTTGATTTTAGATATATCAGGGATGGAGGGTGTCTCTATCGTAGAAGTGGAGGCAAGGTTAGATGGGTCTATGTATGAAGTGGATAGGCCTTCATCATTTTTTGGTACTTGGGCGATTTTGTAAAACTTGGCTTCCAAATTTTTTCAATAGGAAAATGGTTCGGGATCACCATGTATTGTGACCTCCTCATTCTGGTATAGAAATTTGATGCATTGATAAAATGTTGAGGCGACCACCTTCATTCCATGGATCCATGGGCATCCTAGGAGGATGTTGTATGGTAGGTCAAGGTCAAGGACCTGACATGTGGTTTCCATGGTGGTCGTTCCCACTTGGATTGGGATTCTGATAGTGCCTTGAGACACTCTTTCTTGATCATTGTATGCTCTTATGGTGATGCCTTTTTTCTTGTCGATGGAGTCCTCTGAGAGTCCCAAGTTCTTTATAATTTTGAGAGAGAAAATTTTAAGGCCTACACCTCCATCCACTAGGACCCTTTTGACTTTCTTTTTGTGAATCAACACTTGAAGGTGAAGTGCACGATTATGAGATGGTTGGGAGGGGAAATCTTGATCGGAGAATGTAAGGAGATTTGGGGTAGTGATATTACCAACCATAGCTTGGAACTATTTTGTGTCAAGGGTGGTGGAGACAGTGGATGTAGCTAATGCTTCATCAAGGATTTTCCTATGGGCAGCAGAAATTTTTAATAATTCCATGATGGAGATTTGGGCAGGGGTTCTCTTTAGCTGGTCGATGACACTATAGTCGTAGGGAATATCTTTTGTACTCAAAATGGGGGTCTTAGATGGTTGCAATTCCCCTGCAATAGTGACCTTGCCACCACATGTGGTGACTCCACAATTGGTGTTGGCTCCTTTGATGTTAATGACCGTGACCATCTCGTCTACACATGTGACTATCTCTTCATATAAAAGGTTAGCACTAGCATACTTTTGCTTCCCTTTGTTGTTCCCTTGGTTATTTCCTTGATTATCATTTGGTATTGGATTTGTTTATATTTTAAGGTCGTGATTTCCAGCTGGTTGTTCAACATTTATGATCTTGTCCTCAATGAGGTCTTGGATGATGTTCTTCAACCTCATGCAGTTTGCAGTTGTGTGTCCCCTGATTTTGTGAAAATCACAGAGGAGGTTTTCATTGTACCATGGTGGTTTTGTCATGGGTTCCACGTATTGCTTAGAGTTGGAGATTTTGATAAGGTTTTCCTTGACCAACTTCTTCATTATGGATTCAATTGATTCTCCGAGAGTCGTGAACTTCCACTTGGGAGGATACTTTTTTTGGGGAGGTGGTCCTCCTTGATTTCCCAAGTTATTGATTTGGTTGTTAGGAATTGGTTGTTGTTGTGCCACTGTATTATTTTTCACATTATTGTGATTGTGATTCTGTGGCTGGTGATGAGTTTGGATGTTCTGTTTAGGAGCATTTATGACCACCTTAGCATCGACCACGCCATCATTTGTGATATTTTTGTTCCTCAACCATGTTTGAGTTTTATTGTTATAATTATTGGATAGGTGGTTATCCTATGGTGGAGAAAATGTTGATGCGCCTCCTCGCACAGTAAGTGCTCTTTCAATATTGAGCGCCTTTGGGATCAACTGATCATACATTGTGATGCATTGCATTTTTAAGTAGAATGCCAAGTTTTCATCTAGATTGGATATGATTGTGCAAAATTGTTGTTCTTCTGGCATGGTCCACTTGCTCGGATTGGCCTTGGATTTCCATCTTTGCAAGAAGGATGTAAATAACTCTTCTTTTCTTTGTTTGAGTGTTGATAGTTCCTCCAAACTAATGTTTGCACCCATGTTGAAAGCATAATTTTTAAGGAATGCTTCCATGATTTCTTGGAATGTTTTAATGCCTATGGGCAGGCAAGAAAACCATTCTATGGTAGGACCAATCAGACTTTAGGGGAAAAGTCACATTAGATATGTGTCATCGTATGCAACCTCCATGCAATGCACTTGAAATTCCCTGATGTGATTTTCAGGGTTTCCTACTCCATTATATTTATCGAATTTGGGGATTTCAAATCCTTTTGGAAATGGTATCATTGCAAGATCTCTTTCAAATGGATAGGGACACAAATTACCCAACATTCTGGTTGTTTTTCTTGCTTGGAGGTCCAACACCTACTGCGAGAGTAGTTTGATTTGTGTTGCAACATTGTTGTGCAGATTAGGAGGTGGGATGAATGTGTTTTGAGGTGTTTGGGGTGTTTGATTGATGGGAGGGGTACTGGGGGGAGTCTTTTTCAAGCTATGTTGTGCGTTCAAGGCCTGTTGATATACCTACATTTGTGTCAACAACACTTGTTGTTGATCTTGTTGTTGTTGTTCCAACGAAGCTTGTTGTTGTTCCAAATGTTGTTGTTCTCATAAAGCTTGTTGTTGGTTTAACTATTGTTGTACCAAAAAATCTTGTTGTTGGTCTAGTTTTATATTGTGCCAACAAAGCTTGTTGCTAGTCTAGCTGTTGTTGTGCCAACAAAGCTTCTTGTTTAGCTTGCTGATGTGCTTGAAAATCTTGTAGGTTTTGTTGGTATGCTTGTTGATGAATTTCTTGCAATTTTTCTCGGTATTGTGCTTGCACCTATTGAGCCTGGTGTTGGGCTTGAGCTTGAGCTTGTGCTTGTTGGGCTTCTTGCGCAGCTTGTTGGGCTTGTGCAACTTGTTGGGCAGCTAGTTGTGCTTGCGCTTGTTGAGCAGCCTATTGTGGAACTTGTTAGTTTTGTTGAAGTACCCTCTGATGATTGGCCTTTTGGATGGCCTAAATCATGGTGATGATTGAATTCATCATGTTAGCTTTTGGTTGGATTGGTGGTGGATTGGGAATGGTGCTAACCATTGTGATGGGCGAAAGGGTTGTGTTGGTAGCCGAGACTTGGGTTGTTGGTGGTGTGGTTGAGATGCTCGGTCCTTTAAAAGGTATGTTTTGAGAGATTTGAGGACCGACTAATGTATTGACCGTGGTGGCTTGAGTGGTTTCTATATTTTATTGTGATGTTGTTGGAAAAAGGATAGGATTCGATGTGATGCTCGGATTGCCTTGATTTGAGAAACTAGTGGTGGGTAGGGCAGGAAGAACCAATCCAAGATGTGATACGGATGTGATTGGTAATCGAGGGAAAGATGGTATGCTCCCCTGGAAGAACGGTTCAGTGACTCCTATTGTTCTAAACAAACCACCTTCTCCTTGTGATAGAGAAGTTTGTATGTTTAATAGATAGGTTGTTGTTGCATGGAATGAGGATGAATCCATGTGATTATGGAAAGTGAGCAGGATGTACGGGTGTGATGGATTCACTGAGATAGAGTTATTCGGTGTGGTGCTAATATTTACCTCTATGTTGTTTACAAGGCAGTGCTTTTGTAATTCATGAAACATGGCACTTCCTTTGTTTACAATTGGTGAGGTTGATGTAATTGTCGATATGGTTTGGGGAATTTCTTGAGTGATATTTGGAATTGACATTGGGGGTATTCTTGTAAGAGGCCTTTCCATACTGGTGCCTACATCAGGGTCAAAAGGGAACTGGACCCCTCCTTTCGTTAATGTGCGTATTTATAGAGAAGGATTAAGTTTAAGCATGGCATTGACAATTCTATGATTCTCTAGATTTTGAATCATTTCAGATATTTCATTTTGTGTCATTCCCAAGTCTTCGTTGATGATTTCCTCTTCATAGCCTTCCTCTTGAGTATTTTGTGATGGTAGAGAAGAGTTGTTTGGGGGATTGCTTGATCCCGCAAGTTTTACTTCGGTGGTTGCTTGACTTAAGTCACTGGAATTTGATATTTCTTTGGTGTTTTCCATGTTCCTCTTGTGTTGTGATCTTGTTTGGACCATAAAATAGGGATCGTTTGATTTTCATCTTTAGGCCCAAAAGAGGAGAAGAACTAGGAGATTCCAAGGATCAAAAGGGGTGGTGATGGGGATGAGATAAATGGATGAGGTGAATGAGTGAAAATTTTGAAGAACTTTTTAGGGGTAATGTTAAACTTTTAGGGCTTGGATTGATTTTGGTAGTTTGAATAGGTGTATTAAGTCAAACAAGATGATGGTGAACTTGTAAACCCTAGGCAATTGTGTTATCCTAGAGAAAAATCACACAAGAGCATGAATTGGCTAAGTGTGTTAAGCCAATCAAGGTGATCATGAACTAGTAGACCTTAGGAATTTGTGTTATCCTAGAGGAAAATTTGTTCAAGAGGATTGAAAGTTTTACTAGGTGTATTAAGTCAAACAAAGTGATGTTGATTTTTCCTTTAAGTTTAGCATAAATGATGTTTTAAAGTTCCCAAAATTTTGTTAGTGGGACAAAATTTGATTGATGGAGAGATGGATGAGAGTGAAGACTTTGATCCTAGACGTGACTCTTTTTTACAAGACCTCAATATTGATGAACATGCCTTACTTCCTATGTAAGAAAAGAAAACCTTTCAAAAAGCTCTGGATTTTGTTGGTAATAGAATTCATTCAAACTAGGGTTTTTCTTTGAAGCCTTCTTGTAGAAATTTTACACCAACCTTTCTCTAAATTCAAAAATCCTTTCAAGACGCTCCTCACAAGATTTTAGACTAATCCTTTTGAATCTTGGTTTTGGGATTTTGACTTTTCGGGAAATCATTTGAGACAACACATGTGAGGTCCAATTTTTCTTTATCTTTTCTTAGTGAGTTCTTTTTACCAAGAGAACTTTCTTGATTATTTTTCAAACTGCATGTCTAATGTCCTACTTTCTTTTCATCCCACAAGGTCCATTATGTGGAAATCAAGGAAATCAGAGAAACGTTTCCTAGTGTTAACCTTGGTGAAACAAATGGTTTTTAAACCTAAGAAATTAGAAACCTCTAAGGATATAATCCCTAGGGCAAGCAAGAGCACTTAGATTTGTCAAAGGATATTTGTTTCCTCAAAGGGTTTGAAATTTCAAAGCTTTTGTGAATGTTTGTTTATCAATGTTTTAGAACCAAGCAAGGTATTTTGATCTTGATAAGATGCACAACCCTAGGCTAAAAAGATAGTATTTTTTGGGTTCCCACTTGGACAAATCCAGCTATGCATGTTCAGTGTGGATGATTAGATACTTGATCACAGAGGCTCCCCCTTACAGTGCACTCACTTCTCAGGTCAATCAAGCATCAATACCCATGAATTTCCCATGGCATACTTTTCATCTCTACAACAAAACCACATGTATAACGTGGGGTGGCTTCAAAGGACATGACCTTTTGCACCAACAAATAGATAGGATTTTGGCCTTTTCTAAATAAGAGGGTTTAATGCGGGCATTCCATTCATGGGGGGCTATCCAGTATGGCGAGACACCATTACTACCCTTCTCGTCGGAATAATCCTCGTGATATTGGCCTTTGTTCCAATATCCACACTTATATCCTGGGTGGAAGTCACTTGGCTTTAGCGTGTTCTCGATTGGGTCGCTCCCTTGGGTGATTACTTTTTCCCACAAGGCAGGCCCACTGAGATAAACAATAGCAAGCTATCATATCTTGTAGTTCAATCAACCTTCATTGAAAAACAAAGGGAGAACACTCGCAATATACCATGCTCACACTTGCATGTTTGGTTCAATTTTAATTCCAAAAAATGAAATGTGGAGGCAATTATTTTATTCAACTTAAGATCACCAAAAGAACTTTTGATTCTCAAGATCGCCGTGAGGCACGAGAGAAGCGCATACGTCCTTTTGATGATATTAACTTGAATAAATAATTACAAAACAAAATAGCACTTGTTCATTTTAAAACCTCAAAGCAAAAATGAATTCTTTTTAAAAAACCAATTCAAATGTGGAAGTTGCCTTGTTCAAATTTTAAACCTCAACCAAATCTAGTAAGATTGTTTCTAAGGTTCTTTTTAAATCCCTTTGTAAACTTTTGAAAATAAAATTTGTGTTGTTCTTTTTAGAGCCCAAAAAAGAAAAAATAGTGTTTTCTAAAGCATGAAAGGTAACAAATCCTTGAAAGAGATTGAGGATTCTCTAAAGTGTTAAACAACACTATAGTGTTAAAAAAAAATTAATATAAGATGGGAATAATGCCATTATGTAACCTTCCATTTCGCTTTCTTCCTTGTCCTAACTTGCAAGATGATAAAAACCAGAGAGTACAGGAACCACAAACAGGTCAATAATTCAAAAATCTAAAAACCCAAAAGGTGCATGTCAAAAACATAAATTTGAATTTCTGATTGTTTTTTAGTGACGCATTTAGTGAATGTGCCATAGTTTGGAAAAAATGCAACACTATATAGCGTCGCACCCTTCACTGAGTGCGGTGCTCTGCAAAAACAAAGAGTGTGGGTGCAATGAATTTTTTCCAGGCGGCCATGTTTGCAACTCAAAAATCCATGATCGAGTTTTTAAAAAATTAAATATTTTGAGCAAGAACGTAGGTGCAGTGCAGTTTGGATTAAGTGTGGTGCAATATAGTGATGAACCTTTGAAAGAGGTGCAATATATCACCACGAGACTGTGTGCGTCATATTTTGGACTCACAGATCCGCGACAGAGTTTGGAACTTTAAAATTCTGGCGTGGGAAACAAGTGTGATGCAATTTGGATTTAGAGCAGTGTGATATAGCGTTGTGCCTTCAGAAGCGGTGCAATATAGCATCGCGGGCTTGTGTGTGGCACAATTTCTTGGGACTTGCAAAAGAAACAAAAAAGCATGGAATTTTCCAAAAAATTGTGATTAGAACTTGAAATTTTTCCCTCCTTCTAGCGCCAAAATGTGAACCCTTGTTTCATACCTGCACAAACACAACAAACAAACATGTTATTAGATCAAAATGCAAGATGAAAGAAAGATTCCCCATGAAATCCATTTATAAAACTTAGATAGAAAGGAAAATGAAGAACAATGCAATAAACCAAGTTTAATCTATCTAAGTTAAACAAACACTTGATCCCATTGGGGAATTGGTACCAATTGATGTGTCAAAATTGGCCCTTTCCCAACTCCTTAGTTGCAAATTTTGATGATGTGTGGATAGTTCAATCTCCTTGATGAGAATTTAGCATAACCTAGCTATGGAATTATGAAAACTATGGATACCTGAAGAGGAATGGGCAAAATGGGCTCTCAATGTGAAGAGAGTAACTTTGCATGAGATTATGGATGATGAATGAGAGGAAGACCCTTTCATTTATAGATTTCCAAAATGGAAGAGAGAGTGAAATTGAGAAATGTGGGATCATTAAGCATCCAATGGCCAAGTGCCACTTGTCAAGATGTGAATGGTTGATAGTTGTGCACATTTTGGTCAAAGTGCCAATATATGCAATTAGGTGGAATTTGAAATTGAGGAAATGACATGTGAGAGGGAAAAAGGAATGAAATAAATGCCACTTGGCTCAATACACAAAGACATGTAAGAGGAGTGTATTATTTGTTGGAAGTACCCATCCACTTGGACTTTTTGAATTCAAACTTGATGGAAAATAGAGATTTAATAAATGAATTAAATCCATTTTCATGTGCAAGTTGCATTCTATAGAGGATTTTAGTGATAGGGATTAACTTAATCAAGATTTGATTAATTTAATGAGAGGTTAGGTGATTTGACCATTTTGACTTAGATTTTAGGATTGATTTAAATCAAAATGAGAGGAAAGATTAATTAAATAAATGTTTTTGATTTATTTAACTAAAAGGGGAAATGTTAGATTAAATTAAATAAGGTTTAATTAATATAATTTAATAAGAAGACTTTAGAGACTTTAATCAAACAAAATAATTTATTTAATTAAACTGAGATATAAGGTTAATTAAATTAAATTGATTAATTTAGTCAATAGAGGAGAAAGAATTAATCAAATAAATAATGATTTATTTAATTAAGAGACAAAAGGTGATGATAATCTAAGAGTGTGATTCTAGAAGAAATGTTGTTAGTAGTCGGGATCAAGTGTGCCGAATCAAATCTATATATTTTCCATGTCTACAGAAGCTAACTTTGTAAGAAGAATGAGGAAAGGCTTCGATAAGTATGAAGGTAAGTTTCCCTTTAAATACTTTAGTTGTGCAAAAATAGGTCATTATGCTGCAAAGTTTCTGGAAAGAGCTAAAAGGAATAGACCAAGATATGAGAAGGAAAAGAAAGGAAAGAAGATTAATAGAGCTTAGTATGTGAATGAGAATGCTCGTATATCTTATGAGGATTCAGAATATGAAGATCCATATGACAATGAATCCTTGTTCTTGGTGATTAAGGATGAACCTACTTCTACTAATTTTGAAAAATAGGTAAAGGAAATCCCTTTGAAGGAGAAAAATGAAGGTACAGTTATCTCTGCCCTACATGCTAAACAAGAGAAAAAATATTGGGTAATTGGTAGTGATTGTTCACATCATATGAATGGTGATAAAAGTAATATTTTTAAGCTTGAGAAATATGATGGAGGCTTGGTTATGTTTGGAGATGATACCAATACTAAAATATGTGGGATAGGTTTAGTAAGTTTTGATGGCAAGCATCATACTGATGGTGTTTACTATGTTAAGGGTTTAAGGCATAATTTGTTGAGTGTTGGTCAGATGTGCAGAAAAGGGTATTATATTGTGTTTAAGGATGATAAATGTGAGATCTGAAAAGGATCCAGAACATTGATTGCTATAGGAAAGAAATCTGAAGGGAATATCTATCAACTTAAGGGTGCTGATGGAAAATTATTTATGACTCAGATAAATGATAGTTGGTTATGGCATAAAAGAACCTGTCACATGAATTTTGATAACTTATAAAGGATTAGTGTTGTTCAGGCCATGAGAGATTTACCAAGAATTACAAAGCCTGTTAAAGTTATTTGCAAGAATTGTCAGTTTGGAAAGAAAGCAAGAAATCAATATAGATCAAAGGAACATTCTACTACCAGACTACTAGATTTAGTTCATACAGATCTCTGTGGTCCTACAAGAGTAAGAAGTCTACTTGGTGAAAGTACTTTATGCTTTTAATTGATGATTATTATAGATATACATGGGTTACACTTCTTAGAGAGAAATTAGACACATTAGATAGATTCAAGGCATTCAAAGCAATGGTTGAAAATGAAGTGAATTTGAAGATAAAATGCTTAAGATCTGATAGAGGTGGAGAATTCACCTCCCATGATTTTAATATGTTTTGTGAAGTGCATGGAATAAAGAGATAGTTATTTTCTCTAAGAACTCAGCAAAATGGATTTGTTGAAAGGAAAAATAGATCAGTTCAAGAAGCTACTAGGTGAATGTTTATTGAGGCTAGTTTATCAGAAATTTTATTGGAAAGAAGATTTTCATACTATTGTTTATGTGTTCAATCGAGTTCAAGAAATATAAAACAATACAAAGACTCCCCATGAGCTATGGCATGGAATAATTCTTACTATTAAATATTTCAAAGTATTCAGAAGAAAATGCTATATTAGAAGAGATGAAGAAGCTTTGGTAAAGTTTGATGCAAGAAGTGATGAAGGCATTTTTCTTGGATATTCTACTAAAAGCAAGGCATACAAATATTTCAATAAAATACTGAGAAAGATTTTAGAAAGCTCGAATGTGAAGGTTGATGAGATAATAAAGAATTCTATTGACACTAATGGATATGTATCTGATGAACATGATTGTGCAAGAATAGAAGAAATTGTGTGAAGAATGAGAAAAATATGAGAAAGAGAAGTAGGATGAATAGAATGAAAGAGAAGAAGATGCTCCGGTGATGTCCCCTAGGATACCTAGATATGTACAGAAGAATCATTTAGAAAGTCAGATTATTGGATATAAGACAAAAGGTGTGTTAACTAGAAACAAAGTTGATGTTGAAGTGAATTTTTGTTTACTTTCTGAGATAGAACCAAAGACAGTAAGTGAAGCTTGTAAAGATGAACATTGGAAGGAAGTGATGAAAGAATAAAATTTGCAAATTGAGAAGAATCAAACTTGGGAATTGGTCCCAAGATTGACAGCTAAAAACATCATTGGATCAAAGTGGGTATTCAGAAATAAGTTGAATGAGAATGGAGAAGTGGTTAGAAACAAAGCGAGGCTTGTGTGTAAAGGCTACTCACAAGTAGAAGGTATATATTTTTAGGAATATTTTGCCTTGGTAGAAAAAATGGAAGCTATAAGGATTTTCTTGGCACTTGCTACTTATAAAGATTTCAAGTTCTATCAGATGGATTTCAAATCAACATTTTTGAATGGAGAGCTAGAAGAAGAAGTATATATGGAACAACCGAAAGGATTTCAGTTGACAGATCAACCATATATGGTGTGTAGATTGAAGAAATATTTATATGCGTTGAAGAAAGCTCCTAGAGCTTGGTATGCAAGATTAGATAAGTACTTGATTCAATAAGGATTTAACAAAGCTACGACATATAGTAATTTGTATTTTAAGAATGAAAATGACAAAATCTTGATTGTAGTTGTGTATGTTGATGATATTATCTTTCGAGGAAATGAAAGTATGTGCAAGATGTTTACGAAAGAGATGCGGAAATAATTTGAAATGTCTATGTTTGGGAGATGAATTTCTTCCTTGGGCTATAGATTAATCAAACAGAGAAAGTAATTTTTATTTCATAGTCTAAGTATGTGAGAGTGATGTTGAAGAAGTTTGGGATGGATGGCTCTAAACCAGTAAGTACTCCTATTATGACTGGTTACAAATTGGGTAAAGATGATAATTCACCTAAGGCTAATCAGAGCAAGTATAGATCTATGATTGGTGGACTATTACATTTGACTATTACTAGATTGGATATCATGCATGTAGTCTATCTTGTGGCTAGACTTCAAGAAGATCTGAAGAAAAACATGTTGTTGTAGTTACAAGGATACTCAGATATTTGAATGGCACTCCAGATTATGGATTGTGGTATCCTAAAGATACTAATTTTACAAATGTAGATTGGGCTAGATGTGTAGATGACAAAAATAGTACAAATAGTACAAGTGGTGGTGCATTATTTCTTGGATGCATATTGGTGGCTTGGTTAAGTAAGAATAAAGATCTAGTCTCCTATCTACTATTGAAGTTGTGTATATTACTGTTGCATCTTGTTGTACACAAGTTTTATGGATGGAACATACATTGAAAGATATCACAGTGCAATATGATGATCCCATTTCTATTTTATGTGATAATACAAGTGCAATTAACATTTCTAAGAATCTTGTGATGCACTCGAGGAAAAATAATATATCTATCAAATATCATTTCATGAGAGAGAAGGTCGTAGAGAATGAAGTAAAGCTTGAGTATGTTTCAATGAAGGATTAAATTTCTGATATTTTCATGAAGGCTCTTCCTAAAGATACTTTTGAGTATCTCTAGGAGAAGTTAGGGGCTATTGCACCTCCTTTCTTGAACTAGATACATATGGATATGCATCATTTTGGTGGATCCATGGATCTATCTTTCATCTGGATTGATGCTTTGGTGGCTACCTCTTAGGGGGGGCAGGTAGTACCAGGTGTTGTCATTTTTTGTATTCTTTTGTCATGTCAAAGGAGAGATCAATGGAAAATATTATTTTTCCTTTTCCATTGATGTGAAAGGGGGAGAGAAGAAGCATGTGAAAAGAATGAGAAGAATCATATAAGATATTATCTTCTAAGGGGGAGAAAACAAAAAAATGTATTCAAAGCTAGTATGTTGTCTTTGATTTTTTTCACATCATGTGTTGCCATCAATGAAAAAGGGGGAGATTTTTGTAAGAATGAAAAGAGTGAAAGTGTTGTAGAAATTTTGCAGGTGTTGTCATTCATGTCAATTGGTTAACTAGTTATCTACTAGTTTTCGTTGGTTGTATATGTCGAGGATATTGAGAAAATTGTAATAAAGATATGTTGCATGTGTTCAATGGTTGCTCCAATTTTTTGGTCTGGATTTTCTCTCGTGGTTGTGTGGTTTAGATATGTTGTTCATGGTTTTTAGAGAATTTTATATCTAGATGTTTGGTTGTTGATTCATTGTACAGTGCAAGTTGTGTTCACCAATTGTGAACTATGGTTTTCTATGTTTCTGGTTGAGGTTTGAGAGAAATATTGTTGGTCCGTATTTCTCTTTGATGAAGTCTTATGACTTGTGGTTCTAGAGTTGTGTTTCCCTTGCTCTATTGAATATTGTTTTGACATCAAAATATTTGTGCTTAATGGTTCCATGTGTTTTACACTGGTTTGGTTGACCTTGTGTGAAATACTACTTTCGAGGATGATGAAGCGTGTGGGATATTTTTGGGTCCCTTGAAGTGTGCGTTTGGGTTTCCCTCATTCTAATTCCACCCTAGGATGTTTTGGCACTGACCTAATTTGAATTTGAATTTGGATGGCCGAATTTGGATTGTTTCAAAGTTGAAGATGGTATAAATACAAGATGATTTTATGGTGAAGAGTTGTTATGTAAGAGTGAAGAAGTAGAGCGATAAGAGATAAGAGAAAGTGTAGTTTTGTGCGATATTGATTCTATTCAGTAACTATGTATGTTGAGAGTGTGGAAGATCTATGTGAAGCTTAATGTTGAGTTTACAGATGCAATGAGCATAAGACAAACTCTATCATTCATGCATGTGTGGATTAATTATGGTGGAATTCTTTGTTGCATTGGGATTGTAGTCTCTCTGTAACATCTCTTCATTGTCTTCTTTGTATCTCTATGGCAGTGAGCCCTTTAGGTTGTAGCCTTGTTGGATAGTGATTCCTTGGACAGTGAGCCTTGTTTCTGGTAGTGAGACTTTTTGTAATTGATTTTAATATTCTCTATAGTGTGAGTTAATCCTCATCGTGGTTTTTCCTGTATTGGGTGTTCCATATAAATCTGGTGTTATTGTGTTTATGTGTTGGATTTAAGTTTCTACATTGGCATTTGATGATTAATAATTTAAGTAGTATTAGATATTAGTCTGGTGATTTAATTAAAGGCCTAATTCTATGATAATTGATTCACCCCCCCCCCCTCAATTTTTCTATTCGACATACCACATGTGCCTCAAACTTAAAATAGTTTGATGAAGCTTCTGATAATTGAAATTCCTTACATACTAAGTTGTTCCACTGAAAATTTAGGAAATTTATAGAACTAGTATAGGCATACTCTCCTTCCAAACCATAGAGCTACAATGCAATTTTGAAATAAATTCCACCCATATTAATTAATATTTTTGTCCAAAATATATCCTTTTGGATCACCACACTCATTGTTGACTATATACCTAGTATGGTATAATAAATACATGAACTATTTGAAGGTAGACACGTGACAACAAAACTTTCTTCATGATACCTTAATATATTAGACAATCTACACACTGTCAAACAACACACTACTAGAACATTCAAAATGTTTTCAATACTTGTACTCCTACAATCTTTCTTCATATTGAAAACCTTGACATCCTTTGATAACCATTTTCGGCAATAATGACCTACTAACATCAGTTTGACATCAGTGATAACCTATGCTTAACAAGAACTTCTTATAGTCAGTGACTCAGGATGTAACATTGAAAATATCTAGAGAATGCTCTACATTCCTCCACATTTGAATATATGGCCCTAAAATTTGAAGAATAGATAGAGTCAAGTGTGAAGCATGTGTGTTCTAGTTTCCAAAATATAGAAGTCATTGTAGAAGTTTCCTAAGAGAGCAGCGTGAAGACTCTATTGTTGCGGTCATGGAAATTATAGAGAAATGCTTTGCATGTATCCACAATTATTGTTGCAGTCTTGCGGTTTAGAGAATGATTTTACAATTCATATTTATCTTCTCCTTTCAAGTTTCAGTTGTTGAAGTGTACCACAATTTGAGATATCATTGTTCTATCTCAAGGCTATGTTGTATGGGTTTGCAATAGATATTGGTTGTGCCAACATAATGTTTCATGAAGTTGTGAAACAAGGGCTTGAAATATTCTTCAATATCATTTGATGCTTGTGATGTAATCCACATGATGCTTTATTGTCTCTTCAATACCATTTGTGGTCTAGAGTTAATATTTTATGGGTTGTGTTTGTTGGGCCGACCTAGTACATTAAGTTATTTGTGCTAATATTTTTGGTGTCTGTTAGTATGGGAATACGTGTAGAGTTAAAATTTGTCTTATGTATCTACTGGCTTGGACCCAACTCAATATGGTTGTTGCATGTTTCATGTTATAATTTTTAGTGTAGCCGACAAGGAGAAACCTTTTGAAGTCTATGAAAGGTATAAATGAAGGATCAAGTGTGTGTTCAATGTAATTGTTGAAAGTAGTACGGTGGAGGCAGAGAAATGAGTGTGAATTTGCAAAGAAGCGTTTGATGTATGTTGAAGGCGGTGAGCCATCAAAAGTGTGTAAGTGTATGCTATAAGTAGTGAACCGAAGGCAGAAGTGCAAGTGTGATTTATAGAGGTGGTGAGCCAAAAGAAAAGGTGTGACCTTCCCAAAGGTAATGAGCTCGAGGTAACATAAGTTTTGATAAATTATAATTGTATGTTCAGGTTGTAAACCTCTAGTTGTAAGTGTTGTATTGAGCAGGGAGTTTTGAACTTCCTTTGGTTAAAGACCATGAAAAACCTATTGTAACTATTGTTTCATTTTTTGAGGATATATTTGGATAGTAGCTCCAAGAAACTTTCTCATCATGGTTTTTCCCTTGTTGGGATTTCCATGTATATTTGGTTTTGTGCTTGTGTGCTTGTGCTTTGAAATTTTTATCTAATTAAGGTTGGTGTAAGTTTTGATTCATATATTTTGAATTGGATTAATTGAGGGATATACTGAGAGCGTGAGCTATATAAGGAAGTAGAGAGAGATGGAAAGAGAAAGAGAGTTATTTTTTCTTCTTAAAAATGTGAGAAATATGTTATAGCATGCTCAAATTATTATTTTCTTTGGATATTGAAAGATATAAGAGGACATGTTTCAATATTTGTGGTAATTGATTTTTTTTCTAAAATGATGCATTTCCATTTCATTTAAGAGCTAACACTTATATCAAAAGGAGACATAATTTTTATGTTGACAAAAAATCATATATGAACTAATAAATTAGTGTAATGTCCCCTTCTTGCAGCTAATCAGTTGGGAGTTCCATTAGCCTATTCCAAGGTCCTTGTAGGCTAAGTGGAGTTGGTTAGGGGGATCAAAGATTATGTTGGGCTTTGTGATGGTTTTTGGTGCTTTCTGGTAGGGGTTACTATTTATAGAAGTGGCCATTTTTAGCACTTACTATTTATAGTAAGTTTCAATGCATCTCAGATTGTGCCAGTTTGGTGTTTGGGCACAATTACTATTTTTAGTAAGTATATTTTTTGTGGTTGGTTTTGGCCTCTATTTCTTCAACAGTTTAATATTTATTGTTTGGGCTTTGGTGGTGTAATCAAATTAATATTTATATTTTTGTCACTTAAGTTATGTTATAAAGTCACTTTATAACTTAAGTGAGGGTTGTGTGTTCATGAAAAGGACCCCTTGTCCCAAGCCTAGGAAAAGGTAAATAAAGTTCTTAAAAGCCAAATTATTAGCCTCCAAAAGTGCACATGTATTTTAATGGAGGCATAAGGAATTTTTAATAAATTTTAAAAATCTCATGAAGGGGGCATGGGGTTTCTTGGAGGGAAAAGTGATTTCAAACTTGTGTTGCTCTAGTTTCCTTCCCTCTTCTATATAATCACATATTGGGCTCTCATTTGGATATCTTTATTTTGGAAATATAATAGGATGTTGTTGGAATGCTTCCAAGTTTTCATTTTTGTGAGTTGAGGACGAAAACCCTCACTGTTAGTAGTTGGTTTCAATGGTGAGAGATACACCCTAGCTGGGAACAGTGGTTCTACTTCAGAGATCATATGGGTATTCATAAAAAAAAAAAAATTCATCACCTTGGATTTTGAAGAATGAATATTTTATCAATGTTTTGATGTGGGATCAAAGGTTTGGATGAGGGTATTCATAGAGTTTCTAATTTTCATCACCTTGGAGGTTGAAGAATGAATATTTTCTTAGTGTTTTGATGTGAGATCGAAGGTTTGGATGGGCTTGTTGGTTTGCTTCATTTTGGTGGTGTTTGGAGGTGTTAAAACACATTTTTAGAGGTCTAATATAAATTTCCAAAATTCTAGAAACTCACTTTTCACAGTGGTTGGAAGTACAAAATTGCTTGTAGCTCCATTGGTGATCGAAGATTCATTCTGGGTTTTGTTTCAAAGGTTTCCTCATAGCTGGGTGCCACATTTCAAGAACTCATTTGCAAGTTTTGGTGAAGTTTTGAATTTTAGGAGCAAATCACCCCTCTTAAGGAATCATTCCTTTGGGGAGTTTTTGCATAGTCAATTTTTTTGATGTATAGGCCTATAATTTGCCTTCCTTGCAGTTTGTGTAGTTGTTCATAGGTGATAAAGTGTTGTGGGTGATTGGTTATCCATTGTAGCTACCTATTGGTGCATATTGTGAATGTATTTTTTTCATTTGTGATTGTGAGAGCACCATTTGGGACTATAATCAGATTTTCAAACTCTAATTTCAGTTATATATCATTGGCCTTTGGTGTTGAAATCAGTTGTTCATTGTTTATGAAATTATTAAGATATTTCCTTGCATATTTGATATTTTCATTGCATGTAATTGAATGATGAATGGAATATAAAAACTACTACATTATATTACTCCAAGCTACACGCAAGCATACACAAAAAAAATAGGGGTGGTTACTACAATTAGGGAGTACAATTTGATTAAATTAATATTTAAATTCTGGTGCAATAAAATTTCATTTTTTGTGTATAGAATAGCAATTTTGTTGGTTTTATTTTATTTTTATATTATATAAATAATCATTGGTATATTGCTATGTGATATTTTATTCACTTCCATATTCTATACTACTATGATTGGAAGGATTGCAAATAAGATAAGAAAATTTGAGAAGCATGCAATGGAGCTTTTAGGCTTGTATGATGCTACACATGGTGATATTGGTAGTTCTTCTAATTCTAGTGATGGAGATTATTTTATTCCTATCTTAGTGGTTCCTATTAGAATTTACCCAGATGATTAGCTCGAGAATTGTATTTATTTTAGATTGAATACTATGAGGATGAATGTTGAAATAAAGTTGCTAATACTGATAAGAAAAATAAAGTTCTAGCTTTGGTAAATAATTGATTGGATATATTTTTTTGTCTTGTTGGTTAAGTGCAATTTTACTTTGTTGTATCTATTCTTGGACATATTTTGTATATTTTTGGTTATTTGTCTCCATTTATTAGTATTGATTATCCTTTTGATGGCTTTAACTACAACTTGTTGTTTGGGTGATTTTATTGTCAATTTTGAGATATAATTATTTTGTTTATTATCAATTTTGTGATGTAATTATTATTTTTTATTCGATAATGGATATTATTTATTGAATTTATGATCTTGTTCTCGACATGAGCTATATTTGTAAAAAATATTTTAATATTAAACAAAAAACAACATACTTTAGTATTTGATCCACTAGACAAATCCCTAATTGAAGGAGTCCTTTGTGTCTTTGGACCACCAATCATACCTTCCCTCTTCTCTATTTTTCCTTATCACCACCCACTTCTATTTCCTAATGCTTAAGATCCTCACTTTATTTCTTGTATACATCTTATTCAATTGATCTTGATCCTCTCCACTACCTGACCATTTCTTCACCCTACATACACCCTTCACTTTAATCTAATCCTGTGGTACTTACTATTTTATTTCTCAACTTTATTTTTTCCACCATTTTTTTGACTCATCCTTACTATTTATTCAAACACTTTCCTCATGCTTATTTCAAATGTTTATTTCAAAACCTTTCCACTTGTTTTTTTCTTTTCCCCACTGGAATTATCCATCAAACCTCAATATGACATACCCACTTCACTCCCTCCCAATTTCTTCTTCTTTTTACCACCCATTTAATGATGTCTCCCATTGAACCTTGCATCTACTAGTTTAAATATGGAAGCTCCCTCGTTCAGCCACATCCAACCCTCATGGTTGTATTTGATAGATCAAAGCATGAAACTTGGAAATATTTTGGAATACATCTCATTATTAGTAAGGCTAATAGGATCCATAATAATATTTACTCAATTAAAATGTTTGTTTGATGTTTTAGATGTCATCTTCTAGAAAAGGCCCCTTTGCTTGGTTAAGTTCAAACTATGTCTTTGATGGTTGCAAATGCACAACATCTATAAAAAAATGTAATCAAATCTTAGGAGGGATACAATATTTTCATTCCTTGTTTAATGGTTAAATATTTGGGTATGGTCATTTGCATAAAATACATATTAATGATCAATTTCAGGTTCAATATTTACCCACACAAAGCTCTAAGGGGCACAATAATACTTTTGAACAACTTATAAGTTTTATCCATTGGTTTAGAATTATCTTGGCTACAATTTACTTATCTTTTGTTTGGGACCTATTGAGTACCTCCATGATATAGAGAGAACCATCATACCTCAAGGGCATAATACTATAAAATGGTCCCCCTCAACTTTCTCCATAACAGTGATAGTTGAATGAGGCATCTGAGAAGAAGCCTACAAATTACATAATCTATTGGAAGTTGACTGTGCAAGGGACTTATGAGGAGGATCCCCATGACCCCTAGCCTCTATTGTTGAGTGGGGTGAGAGGGATAATGCAAGCCAACTATTATAATTTCTATTATTCATGGATTTCACTATTGACCAAACCTTGTAGGTTACATCATCGGCCTACTAAGTTTCAACACCAACATATAAAAATATAAGCAAAGAGCATATGATTTCAAAGGTTTTAATGTTTAACAATGACACATAATTCCCAATGTTTTTAGGTGTTAGTTTTTTTCCCACCTTTTGATAAAAAATTTAAAAATAAATTGCCATTGGTCTTTTAAAACACCATTCTATACATTGTTGCATGAACTATCCTGCATTGCTATCATTTCAAACCTTAAAACAAACCAACAAAAATTCTCAAAAACTTTATCTTTTTGAAGTTGTTGACATTATTTTTCTCTATCCTACATGATGTGTTTTTCATATTGTTGAGTGATAGTTCTCCTATGTTGGTTGGGCTGGAAACATACTATATTATAGTGTAGATCTAATGTATCTTTTTATGTTTACACTTGGATATGTACTTGTTGATGGTGTTTTTAGCACTGCACAACACAAATAGAATACAAGTATCTTATCTCTCTTGAAAGGTGATTCCTATTGGTAAAATTTAAGAAACAACCCCAAGGTCTCTAATGTCAGGTCTTGATAATGCACAAAAAAATTAGTGATGATGTGATCTATTGGTAATCACAAGGGGTCTTACAACTCAGCAATGTTGGAAGTGTCAAACATGATCTGGGTTTTATGAAATCTGAAAATATATGGAAACCTTGACTGTATTTCTAGATCTGAAACCTGAAAATGACTTCTATCATCAAATATGTCAATGTGGTGATGCTAGTTTGATTCTAAAACTAATTCAAAAAAACATCAAAAGATACAGGATTGAGAGAAAGTTCCTAATCTAACACCTAAGATCAATCATAATAATGGATGATGATGTAGATGGATAAATCCCCTCGAAACCAATCTATGTTTGATCAAGGAAAATCCTAAAACTACATAGAAACGATGCAATATTCTAATTCAACTGAAATATTTTCAAACCATGAACATTCATACATATACCCAATTACTAGTGCAACATGGACAAGCATTCACAGTTGAACTAAGTGCAATATTTGGCTCAGAATTAATTTACATAGATACTTACAATCACTAAATTTCTAGAAGTATGAGTATTAGATTCATCAAACATCATTAAAATTCCACCATTATCATGAAAGAACTAAACATTGAGAATCAAGAACAAGAAACGATAAACTTTCAAATCTCAACACAAAATTTCAGCAAATCAATCACCCAATTGTATTAACTTCTACAATAGTTACATAACAATATCTAGTTCTCTCCTCTCCTACAACCTAATCTAGAACTAACTTTCCAATTCTAGCTTTCTAACCCCTTACAAATGAGAAGGCACGTCCTTTTATAGATATTACATTTTAGAATCAATGGCCAAGATTTAATCCATTCAATGGCCCAGATCATTCCTCTAGAAGCCCTGAGAAGGTTACGTTAAATTTGGGCATACATACTACATCATCAACCAATCAAATAAATTTAGCTACATCTTGGATCAATGAGAAATAAATATTCCTCTACCTTGGAATTGATAACAATCCTTATTGGAGAAATAAAACAGCTTCACATGGTGCCTCTTTGAAACATCTTCCAGTTGGTAGGACACAAATTCATATGTAGATCAACATTAAATCAGGAGGTTACACTTAATATTCAGTTACAATATTTTCTAGATTTGCCTCCTAGTGTCTTGGGATACACAACACCTCTTGAGCCATTAAGAATTGGCACAAATCCATATGCAAGTCCCCTTTTGATTTATTTAATCCTGAAAAAACAAATATCATCATTAGTAACTCACATGTGAAAAATCCAATCCATAAAACATCAAAATTAAGCTCAAATAAAACCATGGAAAATTTAACTCCATCGTAAAATTTTGGAATTTTAACCCTATTAAGAAATTTTGAAGATTCGAGGAGTTCAGGAAATTCACGACAAGAAGTTCAGGGAATCTGTGATAGGAAGGACTCTGCAATAGGAAGTTTGGGAAATCCATGATAGGAAGTTTTGGGAAATCTATGATAGGAATTAATCCATGATAGGAAGTTTTGGGAAATCTATGATAGGAAGTAATCTACGACAAGAAGTTCAGGAAATCTGTGACAGGAAGAAATCCACAACAGGAAGTTTCGAGAATTCTGCGACAAGAAGTTCGGGAAATCCATGACAAGAAGTTTCAGGAAATCCATAGGAACATGGATTTTCTGGATTTTTGAATTTCAAGGATTCCATGAGGTCATGGATTTTTTGAATTCCTTACCTAATCGAAATCTCTGAAACTCCATAACTTTTTACCAAGAAGGAATTTTCAAAAAAAAAAAAAAACAACATAGCCTAATTTTTCATCCTTCATCCATAGGTGTAAGAAGAATCTACATATGACATCCTAAAATTCCTTCAAGGTCTCCAATATGCTTTAAAACATATCCTTAATCAAATCAAATCTAGAAGTATTCCCAAAATAACCTCCCAAGAATAGCAAAACTGAAAATCAGCAAAAGCAAAAAAAGCAGAGACACAAAAAAATGGGGGGTCCCTACCTTCAGCGGGGCGTGTGTACAAAAAATGAACAAAAATAGTTAGATTGGTGTGTTTTATTTCTAGAGACCAGTTTATTTTTAGCAACACTATTATAAAATATAGAACATTGTGAGAAAATTGTAATTTCTACACAAGAACTGCTAGTTTATTTTAAATTATTTTATAAATCATATATTTTTTATTGTTACAACAATTATTGTGTTTTATTTCTATACCACATTTTAAAAAATGTGTATGAATGATATTTATGAAAGATAAGAACAAACCCAGTTTTGTGCATGGTGAATCAATGGGAGAGGTAATTGTGTTGCTCCTAAATAGGAAGGAACCCACGTTTTGGAATGGAATTTTTCTTGTTGCTCTCATGTGCAAGGTATTAATTATGCTTGAATATTTTTATCAAACTTAAATGGTTTAAATTTTATTTTGATGTAAAAAAATTGTAGATATATGATAAGAAAAGGCTAATCCTTTCGTTGTTTATGTTCTCGTTCAATTGAAAGTGTTTATTTGTTGCAAGTATGGATTTGTTTGGTGGTGTTGTCATTAATGTTGTCATTGATGTCAACATAGTTCAAGTTGATTTCAGATGATAATTGTATAATTGAGATACTATAGAAGTGCTTAGAGTACATGGAGCTATATTTATGAAATTGTAGCTGTGTTTTTTCCAAGTGCTTTTGAGAAAATTTGAGAAATAATGAAGGTAGTGTTGAAGTGTGTTCTAAGTGTGCGCTGGTATTGTGCTTTGCATTTCTCCTGTGTTGAGCCTATGAATGTGTAGATTTGTAGTTATGTTCATAAGCTTAAATGGATAATATATTTCAAGTTTTAGCTTTTGGTTCAATGGAGAGGGAAAGATGTGTTCACCGATGTGTGAACTAGTTTGGCAGAACTATTTGTTTGTGGACTAGGAGAAATGTTTTGGCTCTGCACTCTTTTGGAATTTGGTTTCAAATATTATGGATCTGGGATATGATTTATTTTGATGGTTTTTGTGTTCTAAAAAATGTGCTTGGTATTTGGCACTCTGGAAGACCTTCTCCAGATCTCTTGTGTGTTGTTGGTTGGTCTAGTTGGACTATTGAAGAGTTTTTTGTGAATGAAGTTTGTTATAGTTGTTGCGGATGTACCTGAAGTATTCTTAGAGATGGTAGATTTTTTGGTGAAGTTTGTTTTGTGATCCACATGTGATCATCTTGTTGGAGATGTTTGTACTTCAAAGATCATTGGTGTTTTCATTAGTTTTGGCCCACCTAGTGTCTACAGGTTACATTAAGATTTTGCATCGAATTAAGGAAGTGTGTGATTGATCCAAGATGTTTAGGTCCTAATTAATTGGTCCTCTCTCATTCTTATCCACCACGAGAATGTTGAGTAGCTGACCCAATTTGAATTTTTATTTTGAATAATGTTTAGCTGACCTTGGAGAATGTTTCTAGGGTTTGTTGGTATTTTGTAAGAACCAATCAAATCCCACCAAATACCTATGAGTTTGCCACACTCAATTCTTGAATACTTGTGAGACAGTTGGCCAATGAATGAGATGAATCCTTGATGCTTCCTCTCCTACAATTTGGGCTCTATAAAACCCGAGAGGGTGATCCCACAACGTATCTCTCACAACTTACTTATCATATCTTCCTCATATGTTGTTTGTCTAAGAAAATCTATTCTCATCAAAGGCTTAAGAATGAAATCCTTCAAGAAATGAGCAATTCCTCTGAAGTACCAAATACCACAAGCTAAGAACACAATAAAATAGAATACAAATGAATTGATTAGGATGTATTTATAAAATATGTTCTCAAATAAAAAACCAGATCAATAAGAAATTCATTCTACACATTAAGATTAGTGCCTTATCTTAGGGTGTAGAGTCTTCACAAAGTAAAATGAATTGTAAGGTGAATTTAATCTTAGACATCCATGATCTTAGTGAACAACTTGTCCTGTGTCCTATTAACAGAAATCAAAGCTGTTAGAATCAAAGAATCAATTTTTATGCAAATGGATACAATCACATGCAAAAGACATGCAAAACCAAAGAAGATGTTCTGTAAACCTCAAAGTAAAAATGCATTATTGAGAATCCATTATTACAAAGAGATCAATCCTTATGAAGGAGATCAAGAAACCCTAAAAGGGAAACCTAAATGAAACCCTAGTGTGCACACTTAATAATTAATCAATGATTAATGTGCTTAAGTTTAGCTTAAGCAACTAGAGGAATAAGTGACTTAATTAATTAACCAGTATGATGTAATTAATTAAGTGTAATAAATTATTACTCTAACACCCCCCCTTAAGATGAACTTAGGAAGAAGCTAAAACACTAGAATAAGATGCATGCAAGAAAAGATGGGTCCCGGCAACTAGGCCTGATCAGGTACCCATTTACAAATGCAAGAAAGAGGTAGAGGGGGAAAACCCAGTGGGACAAAACCCCCCTACAATGATATGACATGCTGCAAAGAAGCACTGGAAGAACACTGTAGAGTAACACTGGAACCGTAATCTGGCAAGCAAGGAAAGATACTTCTATCTACAAGAAACCATATCGGAATCATAATCATGCAACAGCAGACCCGATGCCATGGAACACTCGAAAAATCCAAACGGGAACAACTCTAGAATCTATGAAGCAGCAGTCGATTATTAAATGATGTATCACTGAAAATGAAGTGCAAAGATGCAAGAAGCACTCTCCCAACTGTCAAAATATCCAAGTAATCTCCAAAACACCCATTGGGTCAAATCTGGAATAACGAAAAACTTGTGATAGATACAGAAAAAAGTGCATGGACAGCAACATAGAGCTCCTCAATACCTTTCCAACGCCGCAAAGATAGCGAAAATCGGAGATCGTGGCAAAAAGTTATGAGCTCGGAAGCATAAAAAGTACATCTGACTTCAACCAGCAATAAATGCAGTAAAACAGGAAAATACTGAAAAATAAATAGCACCACAGGATAGTGCTCGGAACCAGCTTTCCGGCGATATCTCGTTTGCCCGATTTCGATACCGTATGCCCAAGTTATGCAAAAAAGAAAAAAACTGCTTCTTTAGAGAAAACTAGGGTTAGAGGGGACAAACACCGCCGTACGGACGCTGATGTCATGCTGACGTCAGCGGTTCAGGGGCATAAATTTGACGGCCTGGAGGCCGTCGTCGCAAAAATCCGGCCCCCCTGCAAAAAAATTTTGGCCCCTGGTCACCCATGTGACCGTGGGCGTAGAGCAGGGGGCTGGGTGGAGCCCCTGGTTCTCCATGCGATCGGGCGCTGTGGACAGGGAGCCCTCAGGGGCTGAGCAGGGTCGGCGGCCGGATGGGGGAGCCACCGGCGGCGGCGGCGGGCCGGTGGCCGCCCGGTGGCAGGAGCGGTTTGAACTGGAGGCGCCGGCACAGAACCCGAGATCGGCCTTTTTAATTTTTTTTTTTCGATTTTCGTGCCTCGTGAAGCGTGCTGGGGAGGCCGTACGGCTTCCCTAGCAAAAAAATTTTGCCTCAGAAACCAACTGCTCAAAAATGGACGATTTGACAGGCGTTTCTAGGGTTTTGGGGCGCTGCGAACGCGATGGTGACGTCCGTTTGAGCCCATAGTGTGCCAAAAAATCGGCTACCCCCAGATCTTGCAAAAAACGATGCCTGTGGAAACCCTTGCACTTGAAACTCACTGAGAAGCCATATCTTCAGATCACGAACAGGCAGCGGCAGGTCTGGAGCTCTGATACCATGTTAGAATCCAAGATCACCTGCATGCAAATGGATACCTGCTCACATGCAAAAGACATGCAAAACCAAGAAGATGTTCTGCAAACCTCAAAGTGTAAAATGCATTATCAGAATCTCAGTTATTACAAAGAGATCAATCCTTATGAAGGAGATCAAGAAACCCTAAAAGGGAAACCCTAAATGAAACCCTAGTGTGCACACTTAATAATTAATCAATTATTAATGTGCCTAAGTTTAGCTTAAGCAACTAGAGGAATAAGTGACTTAATTAATTAACCAGTATGATGTAATTAATTAAGCGTAATAAATTATTACTCTAACATATACTTTCTGGATTGATCTTGATAGCGGGCACTTCATACCCCATCATCAACTTTAGGTATCAGAAGCAATCTTCTCTGGCTTCCTTGGCCCACTCAACATCTAGATTTACTTGCTCAAGTACCTGCTCCAACCTTTCCTTTTGATGATCAAAGTCTCATTTCCACACATCCATTAGCCAATGGTCATCGTCTTTGAAGGCAAATTCCTTTTCCCAAATTTCACTTGGCAGCTTGAGGATAGCCTTGATTTTTGGGTAAGCAACCCCATATTTCTTTAGGAACTCAATGCAGATTCACCTTGTACCTTAAAGAGACATTTGTACTTCCAAGAATTTGTTTGTTGTTTGAAAAACTAGATTGATACATGTATTCCCAATATCCAAGACCTACCAGAACCAGTTTTCCATGGTCTTGTCCAAGTTCTTTCTCTTCTCCAACTTGTTAATTTTCTCTTTTGACAACAACTATGGCAGGGCCAAGGATGTGATTAGTTATTATTTTGTGGATGACCATTGTTGGATATAGGTTGTCAAATCAACCACCTGTGCCTTAAGCTCCTCCTTCGAAACTTTGTCCTGTTGAATGAGATGCACGACTGTGGTGACTGATTCCTAGAGATGATCAACCTTTTGTTCCCTGGTGGCTGCTCCCAAGTCAATGGTGGATATTTTAGAACTTATTCCTTGTTCTCCCACCACCGGCGTAGCTATTTGTATGACCCTAGATCCAAAGGAATCCATTGTTACCTTCGATCTGATCTTCGGCTTCCTCTCCTTCCTGGTGTTGATCTGGGCTCGAGCCAAAATAGCTTCCAGCCTTGCCTTTGGGTCCTTTGGAGTGGGAGCCCTCTTTTCTAGTTGTCTCTCCAACCAATGAGGCATTGAAGACTTTCCCCTAGGTGACTCCTATTGATCCCCCTTTTCTTCGTCTCTAACTTCAATTGCCTTTTCAATGAGGGCCTCTCACCCTATCCTCGTATCCTCTTTCTTCTCATCAGAGGCTTGTACAAACACAATGCACTTGATAGGGGACTTGGTAGGTAAGCACTCATCAGGGTTGCCTTCTTTTTCAGTATCCTGTTCTCCATCATACCCATGTTCTTTGGGTGGCTCAATCTCTAGATTCTCATAGTCTTTGATTTCTCCTTCAGATTTATCCCCTTCCTTACCTTCCTACCCCTCATGAGGGAACAACCCTTCATCATGCCCAGGTGTATGGTCCCATTCTTTCATTGGAGACCTATCAGCCTTTGTACTCATGAAAAAAACCTCCTCTTCACTAATAGGCTATCTTTCAGACTCCTTGTCTTCAATTTCCTTGAGTTGCTTAGCCCACTCATCATCAAGCTCAAGAT